>JAGFPH010005207.1:7589-41261 GCA_018207615.1 Philaenus spumarius
TATTTTCCTAGAGGAAGCTACATACCAAATTTCATTCCAATCCATTCGGTAGTTTTGAAGAAGTCGTTTTTTAACAACTTTTATCTCCCAAACCCCCCCTAAAATTTCGAATTTTTTCAAACCTTTTCTTAGTGAGCACCTATGGCCCTAGAGGAAGCTACATACCAAATTTCATTCCAATCCGTTCGGTAGTTTTTGAGAAATCGTGATGAGCGAGTCAGTGAGTCAGTGGGTTTTGGATTTTATATATATATAGATAATATAAGTGTAACCTTCAGTGTGCTCATCCTACCATGGTCATTATGTATATCTAGTATTGATTCAATAAGACACTTTAAATGAGCTACATTTGCTAACTGTTCTGTTGAATTAAAAATTCGTTTTTAAAACATGCTTCACAGTTTGATCTAATAGACGCTTTGTATATATATGAGGCTACAATTAAAATCCATATAAGCCCATATAAGTTCATATAAGTCCATATAATGCCCATATAAGTCCATATAAGCTCACATAATTATGTCCATATAAGCCCATATAAGCTCATAATAAATCATAATAATTATATTATCAGGTTTTACTATTTTTTCCACGTCGGAAATAAAGTTACCAGTTCGAAAATGATTTCTATTACAATATTTCGACCACGCAGCTGACCACAGATGTGATTTTGTACAAATTTCCAAAAGTTTATAGGCCTATGTTTTAGGGTTCAAACCAACAATTTGGGAAATATGTCTATTCACGACAGTTCTGAATAGCTGTAAAATGGTTCGCACGCCATTCCGCATATTGGGAGCATCTTCAATACACACAGCATTGAATGCTTCGCAAGCCATTCCGCATATGGGAGAATTTTCAATACACAATGCATTGCGTTCTTCGCACGCCAACCCCGTGTTTTGAGTATCTTCAATACACAATGCATTGCGTGCTTCGCGCGCAAACGCCACGGTGAAATCCACCAAGTGGCTTTGAACTGGGTACTTTTATTGTATTTTACATTTTAATCGATTTTGAGGAAACCAAGCGAGCTATAAGGTCGCGTAAAAAACAGAATTGGCAGAATAACATCCTAAATTTATATTTGTAGAAAAAACTATAAAAAAAATAATTCTCGTAGTAAAAATCTCAAAAATATTTACTTCCTGTCAACAAACGTGCTTCCGGTTGTTGGATTTTTTTTGGTTAACGAACTCGTCCGAGCGACGTAAACAACCAACATGTGTACCAAATTTTGACCAGATCGAACTTAAAATGCGGCCGCTAGAGTGCGAACACATATATACAGATGTATATACATATATTATAATATATGATTTTTAATAACGTTTTTTAAAACTTGTTCTGGGGACCATGGGCGGTGCTCATTTGCTACTCCCGACTTAGGTCTTACCATAAGGGCCACTGCAATAGCTCATTTTTTATATGGAAAATCCCTAATAATATATAAATATAAATAACTACAAAATGACAACCTATTATAGTAAACATTTAAAACTAATGTGCTAGTATCACAATCCATATTATAATCCTGGAGAGAACAGAAAGCTTTCAGTTTGAATCAATTACTAACTCTTAATTAGAAACTATTTAAATCATATGCCTTAGTCAATAATACACTCAATAATATTCCGATTCCATATGCAAATCAAGCGAAATACCTTGGGATGAACCTTGATGCAAAGTTAAAATGGAAAGTGCACGTTAAAAAGAAAGTGGAAGAACTTCAACTGAAATATAGGAAAATGTACTGGTTAATTGGGAGAAAATCTCAGTTATCCATTCACAACAAACTCATGCTCTATAAACAAATACTGAGGCCGAGTTGGGTATATGGTATTCAACTGTGGGGATGCACCAAAACCAGCAATCAGAGCATTGTCCAACGTTTTCAGAATAAAGTACTTAGAGGAATTGTAAATGCTCCTTGGTACGCCCGTAATAGCGACATCCATAGAGATCTTGGAATGGATACAGTGGCAAGTATAGTAAAGAAGTGTGCCAAAAAACATCAGGAGAGGCTCCATCAACACCCAAAAGTTGAAGCTGCTAAACTACTTCTTCAAGAGGTAAACATAAGAAGACTCAAAAGACTAAAACCTTTCGAGTTGCCTGAATAGTCAGCATAAATGCAGAATTCATCAAAAGAACACTTCATGTGGAGGACATAGTGGTGCAATATTGTTAATCTTGCTAGATTCAAACGTTGTTAGTCAAAACATGACTAGTTCTTTGTTTAAAATTTTATTTGTTAATGTCTGAATAAAATAATAATAAAAAAAAATATGCCTTAGTCAGGCAATTTATTAAAAAGTTGTATTTTTACACATAAATGGCTGTTACTAGTGTTTTAAAGCCGTATAAGTAATGTAGCCTATCTATAAAATATTTGCTTCTACTACTGTGACTGTGAAAATCTAGCTTGAGAGTATAACTCTTAGATGTTCCTTCACATTTAGTAAACCATAGTAAATATATAAACTGGGAAGTGCCAATTGATAAATCTAATGTGGGTGCTGCAGAGCCTCAACACCAAACACTTTATTGAATCAGTTTTATTTTTATTTAAAATCTACCCCTTATGACGAGTGTTGTTGAAAACGCTTGTATAACATTGAAGTGGTAATTTCCCACCTTGATTGAACTCGTTAATTAATCGCCCTCGCGCACTTGTTTACATTTCAAGGTAAAATATTAAACATGACCGGGTCTTGGAAATCAATGACTTTGTCATATTTAATTCACAACATAACGGACAGTCCACGCTCCGCTGACGGTGTTGATCGTTCCTATTTATCAAGTAGCCGCTGTAAAATACTTACAGGCCGTGCACATTCTGCCAACAATGTAACGTCAACAATGGAAGTGATTGTCGTGTGTAATCACAATATCGCTTTGGCTTTGTGTAAGATATTTTTATTTACAGGCTGAATATCGTGTTCGCCTTATATCGTGCAAGGGTTTTATCGATCGAAGAAGTATGGTCTGGTAGAGGTTTTCAAATGGGTGACTAAAAGTCATCTATACCGAGAATGGCACAAAACTGTAGATATTTAAATTTAGTTATGCCATTTCACCGCTTAGAATCAAGTATTCGAACAGCAAATGGTTTTTTCATTACCCAAGAACGATATGTACAAAATTTCAACTCTTTGGGTTGGAGGATGTTAGTGGAGTGTATTTTTATTGTATAGGGGTAGCTACCCCATTATAACCACTTAGACTTGGACGGTATTAAGCGAAATCACTTTTTCTGTGCAACGTTTATGAAATAAATACACCAAATTTCAGCTTCAAGGTTTAGTTTTTCTTTGGTTTTTGGGGTTAGTTTGTAAGTTTTCATCTCTTAAACGCTAATAAACAAACTGCTAGGGCTCTCTTTTTTACGTCACATATTAGAGACAATTATTGTGAAACATTTCAGCTCTGAATTCTCACGGGAATTAAAGGTACAGTGTATTGTTTTAGGGTATTTACTACATTTTAAATCAGTAAATTTAAATAATTCTATCTCGCAGCTGAACCGCTGGCTTGAGTTGAGTGATTTTCCAAAATTAAGTTTATACGATTTAGGGTATCAGCCTACTATTTGGGAAATTGATCTACTCGCAGCAGTCCGTAACCCGAGGCCGCAAGGGCAAGGTACAAACTCGCAAAGAGAGTTTTTCCGAAACGAGTTACTCGCTGCGACTGGGACGAAGGAGCGCTGGAGTCGAAGCTTGAGGCCTATCTAATATATTTCGTACACACGGGGACAGCTATTCAGCGCCTTCGAGAGTAAATCAATTTCCCACATAGTTGGTGTAAACCCTAAACCGTATAAACTTAATTTTGTAAATTCGCTGAACTCACACCAGAGGGAATTATTTCTACTTCTGCGTTAAATTATTGGTACTACGAGTTCCTTAAATTATAACATTATACATTCAGGTTTGCACTATATCTGAAGATAATAGTACCTTGTGGGTGAAATAAAGCAACATTTCCCGAAAACACTGTCAATGTTTTTACTATGACTAGTATTTCTACATCTCCGTTTTATTAAAACAGGTAATACATCTCCCATGCCGTCAGCTAAACAGTGAACCAACAATAGGTTTTGCCTTGTCTAGGGTAAATGTAAAATATTCAAAGATGTCTAAAGTTAAAACACAAACAAAGCCAGTCGACATCCGTGTCACAAAATCTAATCTGAAGTTCTTGTTAAATCTTAATTAAACAAAACTAGAGACGAGTCAGACAGAGAGAGAGAGAGAGGGGTATTATTACTTAATGTATTTTAATTGGGAACAGACTCTACAATGAGAAAAGGTCTTAGTAAACACATTATGTATAACAATAGAATAACTTTGCACAGGGGACAGTACAAAATGGCGGCCTTACACTGTGCACAGGTTGAATCTTTAATTTGTTCTTTGTTATATTACTTTATACACTTTTTATAAAATAGTCTGTACGTGCAATCCTTTAAGGGGAGTCCGCAAGTCTGTAAAACAGTTCTTGTAAAGCAGTTCACACGTAGGCCTACTATTAGGAACGACCTTTTCCTTATGACCGAAAATGTTCTACGTTACAAACTTAAAAGGAACTTAGGAATGTTCTACGTTACAAAACTTTACTTATTATCATGAAAATATAGGAAGAAATGTTGAAAAAATAAAACCCGTTGCCTTTATAAGTAGAAACTATTCAACTACTTAGTTAATATAATCTATATACTAGGGGCTTCACTCAACAACCCTTGTAGCGACCCTTGGTGAAGTCAATGCAAACAGATTATTGTATACTCTGATATTTACGGAAATGATGACTGAGAGGTGACTTATTCGTAGCTAATGTAAAACAGAGATCGATGTAGACATGACCATCCACAATAATTATAATTACGGATTTTGTTGTAATTTTACCATCAGTATTTAAATAATCAATAATCAACATTTCAAACAAATGTGTATATTACCAACTAAAGTGAACAATATAATATGTAACACCAGATGTTTGATTTAAATTACCTTGGTTTGCCTTGGTAAGCCTTTGATTTGCTTTTAACTAATAAAAAATTAAATAGTGTGCTTAAGACCACACGTTGGAAGTGATAACTTCTATGACCAATTTATATATTTTTGTCCGTACTAATATTAGAGGAGGAGGAATAAGGATAAAATAATTTAAAACATTAATGACTTTGCTGACTTTGGTATTTAATATACATATAACACAAATATCATATATATATATATACATACATACTATATCTCGAGCGGTGACGGTCGCGAGTTTGATGCTTTTTCCTCTCCCAATAAGAAGTGCTATGTAGTATATTCGCGTTGCGTACATATATATATATATATATATATATATATATATAGATACATACTATATCTCGAGCGGTGACGGTCGCGAATTCAATGCTTTTTCCCCAAGCAAAAAGTGCCCAACGCCGCTAAAGAAGTTTTCACTTAAAAAAAAAACTGTTACAATGACCTGTTTCTAAATTTGCCAAACTTTTGCAATTAAACGTGTTTCGGTTTATTGTATGCCTAACTTAAAATTTTGTTCAGATTTTGATTCAAATCAGCTGTTTTGTTTATAATATTTTTTTTAACAACAGATGTTTGAATTAAATCAATACAGTAAGCATTTTTCGTACAGTTGTTCAGTTTCTTAATCTAACCTGAAAAAGCGGTTATTTGTGAAGAATAATAAACTGATTGCTTGCTATAGCAAACATGCGTTGCTAAGCTTTTGATCTGAACAGCTGTTTTATCCGAATTTGTACGCTTTAAAACAAAAACTAGCAAAATCTTTTCTTAGTGTGCGACTATAACCTTGATAAGAATAAACCTTTAAGTTTTCGTATTTGTATCTTAAGTAGTTTTTGCTCCACGTGTATTGTATGTCAGTCATTCAGGACAAAGCCTCTTATACAGGGTGCACGAAGTTAAGCAGAAACTTCGGGGAGCTCATTCTTATGTAAAAGTAAAGGTTAAAGTTATAAACACAGTTCCAGAAATGCTTCGTTAGCGATTTCGCAGATAATTTTGTACCCTGGGTGAAATGAAGACTTGCTGGAATTGTGGAAAGATAAATTAAAAATCGGAATCAGTGGTTTCTTATGGTTTTTGACCTGCAAAATCAAATGGAACATGTCGCAGAACTGCACCTCCCTTAGTTTTTAATATTGTCTCACGTGGAACCTAAAAAGGAGAAACTTCTTTTTGACGTTTGACCGACAATAACTTTGTAAAATTATATTGGACATGCAAAATTTTAAAACAAACTTGTAGAACATTTATTTCTGAACAAAACGGTGCAAATAAATCATTAACTAAGTAATTATTTTTTACCTTCTTTAGTATGTCAATCTAATCCTTTTTTTAAATTTGTTCTTCTCCTACGACCGCGGTTTCGGGTAGAAGTACCTGAAGATGGGCGAATACCCGAAACCGCGGACTTAGGAGAAGAACAAATTTAAAAAAAAGGATTAGATTGACATACTAAAGATGGTAAAAAATAATTACTTAGTTAATTAATACACTAATCCGTAGGCTACAGCATGGAATTTAAAATAAATCATACGGAAAGTGAATGGATGTTCGATTAAATGAACTTTTATTCGGAACAAAACAACACGTGTTTTACATTTGGCCGACAATAATTTTGTTAATTTCCCAATAAACAGTTAAATTTTTATTACAATTTTAAATTTTTTAATTAAAAAAGTAAGATTTTTTTCTTAAATTACAAAAAAATATTATTGAGATACTGTATGACATAGTGTAATTTTATTTAAAAACACGGAAGAATGTTGCGCGAGTAATTTTTATTTCACAAGTTGGCAACACTATAACAGCTTTTCAACAATGATGTGATTTGCATTGTTTTGAATGATTGAGAGAGCTAACAACAAGTGTCAGTCCATGTGCATATTATTTTTATATAACTTTTGTCTTCTTTACTTTTACATGTAGTTTAAAGCTTCCGAAGTTTCTGCATATCTTCGTGGATCATCCTGCATTTATATAGATTTTCAAATGCTTATTTTTCTACAATTATTTAGCAAGTCCTGGAAATGTCAATCAGTTTTTGCTTAACCTAACTAAGGATTTGTTTTGTCTCTAAAGAACTAAGTTTAACAGATGTTTGCATTTACTATAATTTTTTAACTACATCAATGTTTTTAAACATTCTCCTCAAAGATTCATGATTATGTTCAAAGATGTCAGGTGAATGCTTCTTTTAGAAGTCTCCAGGACCTTTTGATTTTTAGCGACCTTTTTTGGACGGTCCACACACTTTTAACGCGGGGTCAAAACACCACCCACACGACGGAACTTTCCAACAACACGGCCTTACTTGAAACAAATTGTTCCTGAAACTCCAAAGCAGTTCGCATCAAACTAGATCCACCGGAACGACCTGAGCGAAAATAATGGTCTACGATGAAAACCTTCTCCGTGGCAAGAACCACAACTAACCTGAAACAATCAACAATGCGATCAGCTGTTCTTATAACCAACCACTGCTGTTGTAATTCCAGTACTGTTTATTTTAACGCGTAATGTAATTACAGTAAAATGAATTCATTCGGAGGGTTTCGCGTTCGAAGCGCGCATATGTTTCCCTTAGTAAAATGAAGGTTCAACTTGGTGACGATAAGCCACTCCTTGTAAAAATACCTTTGTGAGCTTAGTTATACTTTTTGTGAAATTTGCATGAACAATGAGTTATCTGGATTTCTTACTAACAACCCATTATTACGGGATGATGCGGTTGCCATGACAACCCGAGTTTGAGATACCATTACAGGATATGTTTGACAATGCAGAAGTAAATAAACCGCGTCTACAAGAAAATCCGCCTTTGTGATTTCTTTGACAATCGACTTCTTTTCCGAGAATAAAATGATTGCGTTGCCTATATGTAAACGCTCACTAATCACGTGACACTAGATCTGCGCATGATCGGAGCGTTCTACGTTAATTATTGAAATCGCTTCTTCAAAGTTGTCCAGGATGAAAATGTAGAAACAATCGTTCAGATGTTCCGCAGACTTGGTGTTAGAATGGTAGTTTGATCTGCAAACTTTGACAGAGACAACGCGAATGTATTGACATAATAAAGAGCCTAATAAAGAATTTTCATCAAGCAAAAATAGGTTCACATTGTAAGTTATATACTAATTTAAAACATTAAACAACTTGCGCTGAAAAACTTGGGGGCCTCCCGGGGCATTGGCGATGTTTTTCGATGTCATATTCGGAACCACCGACTTCAAAAACCTCCGGGAAATCACCGACTTCCAAGTCGTTTTCTAAACTTTTAAATTTTGAACCCTGGGCCTTTCGGGGCCGCTAAGGGCATCGGAGACAAAACCACAGAAAAGTGATTTTCACCACTTTTAATCAACTTATTTAAAAAAAGATGAATTTTATGCGGTCCCGATGTAATTCTATCCGAGCCGCCAATCATCATGTGTAGACTTTTTTCCCTGATCCATTTCTGAACACAATGCAGAAAATCCCGTATCGATGCGAGCTGTATCTCAAAATTAAATTATTCCGGTGAAAATTCGTCTAATTTCCCTGCTCTACGTGTTCAACCAAGCAAGAAGGGTATATAATGTGCATGTAGTCCGTATGAAATACTTCAGCGATGTAGTTGTCATAATGCGAAATCCTAACAGCTAGAACTAGCCTAAGATGACCATTACAAACTGGATGTCAGCGCTACACTAGGAGCGTTGAAGAAAATTCAAAGTAAAAGCTCACAAAGAAGGAGACAAAGGAAATGTATATACTGAGCCCATTCCCAATCGCCCTGGCAATAAATCTATCTTCCAGGCATTAACTAACTCTATCACTGGAATATTAAGCGTGTCACGTGGTTTGGAGACCATTAAGTAGAGTTCTTGGGAAAAAGTTTAATTCTTTTTGGTAGTTTAGTTAAAGAACGACTCCCCAGGTGCCGTTACGGTCGCCCTCTCATAGAATATATAATGACTATTGATAACTGCAAGATCGATTGGTAAAGAGGAGACCACTGCCCCAACACGAGTGCTCGCTCCGTTAATTAAATTTACCGCAATATTTCACTATGGTCTAGTCCTAACCTTAAAATATAAACAATAATATTTATTTCAGATGATCGACCTCTGCTGTAAGATAGTAATGCCATTTCAATGGTTTTGTAAAGCATATTGCTAAAGTTCTATTGGACAGATTTGAATGAATTTAGTGCCGCTGGAATGTGACCTTTGAGTACAGTAAAAATAATTGTCAAAGAATCGAATTCCTGCCAACATTGTAGTGAAAAGAGAAAAATGTGCATTTTTTACTTTCTACTTTTTTATTTAACACTACTTCTTTCCGAGCATTTTTTTGCATAAAATATATTTAAAAAATCATAATGGTGGATAACTGGAAAATGAAGAATTTCCGAACCTATGTGTATATACACTTTTTTCTTTATTTTACTAGTAGAACACGTCCTGAAAATTTCTCCATTTCTTCCTGAATAGCCCTGTATGTATAGATACTCACTGCTTCTTTTTAAAAATTTTTTTCTTTTAAAACTGTATACCACTAGTAATAATTTGTAAAAATGGTAAACCATATTTTTTTTAAAAAAAGCTTAACGTTTATGGTTACATAATGAAAACGGACCATAACGGAAAAGTACACGGCCTACTAATAAAATGTCAACTTTTGAAAACCCTTTGCAGTAATGGAACCGATGTTTACATTCAAATTATTCAACCCTCACCCCACTCAAAATATGCTTTTTGGAGCGCTAGGATTCGAAAAATAGTTCCTTCAATTCTTTAGGTACGAATAGTGGGGAAGGGTTCAGTTGAAACCGAATCTCTGAACTAATTCGTGAGTTTGCCATATTTACTTCATTTTTTAGCTTTGCCAACACAGGTACCCTGATTACACCAGATGTCGGTCAATGTTATCTCATATGTAAAGTTCTCGGCATTTTAGTGAACTACCAAACGAAACGTGCAGCGGAAAAACCAATACAGTACAACTAGTCAGTCCTTTAACTGCACATTTTCGCCTTACGTAACCCTAGCCAATTTATTTATTATTTTCTATAACAAAGTCTCCGAACCCTGTTTTGAAATCAACAAACATTAATTCACTAGGACGTAGCATATGTCCTACCCCCTCCCCGGTGTAGCGTGACGCCCTTTAAACACCCCCACCCCTCCCTTTTGATTAGGGATGTTCCGCATCAGAACTGTTGAATACGAAAACCCGTCACAAGATTTTAATCAAAACTGCCATTCCGGTAATGTAACCCCCCCACCCCCTCTCTCCTCACTAAATGTTAAACACATGATCAGCTAAATACGTAAAGGCGTCGGAAATAAAGGTTAGGTCGTTCGTTCAATTCTTTGTTATTTAATTTCCACAAGATATAATTGTATGCATATTACCTACATAAAACCCATCTGTTTGTCCGCATTTATCATGCAACTACAATCTCCGCCGCCCCTGTTTGTAAAAACTCAAATCGCAATTATGTTTATAAAAATAAAATATACACAGTGTTCATAAAATCTCTTTGACCCCTTCATTATTTTTTGCTGAAAATAAGTTAACAAAACTTTGTATACATCTTGTGTTAACAGGACAAATGTTTTGACATATATGGTCCTGTATGATTGTTTTGGGCTTATGGGGGGGGGAGGTGGAATTATTCCAAAAATAAAAGTAGGTCGTGTAATTAATACACCATTGTAAAACCTATTAAAGGAGAAACAGAATGGCGCATACTAGAGCTTAGTATCTTGCTTCGTTTAAAAGTTCTGGAAAATTATATTTTTATTTTATCATAACACAAAAGCAGATTATTATTTTGTTAATATTAGGAATTAGTAAGTTGCTGAGGTTAAATTTAAGACATTTTAGGAAAATAAACTGTAAATAAATGTAGTACGGTACCGCTAATTTATCTGAGTTATGTGTACTAGACAAACTTTGGAAAAATAAATGGAACCGAGGATACAACCCTTGACCTTTGCTCCTGACTTTCTCTACTGTGTGCCTAACTGATAAGCATCACTTTTAATTTACTGATAGGATAGCAATACTTCCCTCATTTTGTTTCTGATATTTTTTGTGATAGCACTCAATACTGACTGTTTACAATAGTGTTAAGCATTTGCTATAATGAAGTAGTTTTTAGAAAATCTCTTTTAAATGTAAATAAAAAGCTATCCTGTCTTGGTAAGATTTTTAGATTAAATTTTTATTTTGTATAAACCATTGACGATTAAAAACATTAGTAGTATACCCTCATCATCCAAATTATACCTAATTTTAATGTTATAGTGACATTTTTCCAGAACTTTGATTGTCCAATACTTTGAAACGAAGCAAGATATTAAGCTCTAGTTTGCGCCAGTTTGTTTCCGTTTTAATAAGCTTTAGAATGGTAATTTTTTTTACATGACCTACCTTTACATGTAAAATTGTTAACCCCCTTTCCTCCCAAGCCCCCAAAAATCATAGAGGGTCAGATATGTCAAAAAATGTGTCCAGGTATGCAACACAAGATATATACAAACTTTTGTGAACTTATTTTCAGTAACAAAAATAATGAAGTGGTTAAAGTGACTTTATGTACACTCTGTTATAATGAGAAGAACATAACTTTGATAGCAGTTGACACAGTTAACATTAGGCTATTTTAAAATTCAAGCCTATGGATATTACAGCGTTGCCAGTTCTATAAGTATACAGGATGATTCATGACGAAACTGAGAAATAATCAGGACTACCTGTTCTACAAGTCAAAATAAAGAAAAAGTGCATACAGACATAGGTTCGGAAATGCTTTGTTCTCCAGTTATCCACCATTTTGTACTTTTTATAAAATACTTAATATTTTTGAATCAAAATGTTCTTATAAACTGCTAGCTGCCCGATCCGGCTTTGCAAGGATAGACGAATCAAAGTTAAATGTATATTAACAAAAAAATATCAATAAATATATGAGACTATGTATTTCTTATGGGGATTTTTAGTAACTTTGACCCCCCGAACCCCCCTAAAATTTCGAATTTTTTTAAACCCTTTCTTAGCGAGCACCTATGGCCCTATAGGAAGCTACATACCAAATTTCATTCCAATCCGTTGAGTAGTTTTTGAGAAATCGTGATGAGTCAGTGAGTGGTATTTGGCTTTTATATATATATATACTAGCTGACCCGTACGGAGTTGCCTGTGGTGGTTGGTATTTTCAGTATTTTTAACGTAATTGTATTCTTTTTAAGTGTTTAGTCAGTGAGTGGTATTTGGCTTTTATATATATAGATCTTAAATAATAAAAGCACTATTGTCATAACAATAAAAGATCTGAAATTATGATTTTAGTAACTTTGACCCCCCAAACCCCTCCTAAAATTTCGAAATTTTTCCATACCCTTTCTTAGTGAGCACCTATAACCCTAGAGGAAGCTACATACCAAATTTTATTCCAATCCGTTCGGTAGTTTTGAAGAAATCGTGATTTAATAACTTTGATCCCCCCAAACCCACCCAGAAATTTCGAATTTTTTTAAACCCTTTCTTAGCGAGCGCCTATGGCCCTAGAGGAAGCTACATACCAAATTTCATTCCAATCTGTTGGGTAATTTTGGAGAAATCGTGTGATTTAGTCATTTTTACCCCCAAACCCCCCTAAAATTTCAAATTTTTAAAAACCCTTTTTTCGTGAACACTTATGGCCCTAGAGGAAGCTACATACCAAATTTCATTCCAGTCCGTTCGGTAGTTTTGAAGAAATCGTGATTTAATAACTTTGATCCCCCCAAACCCCCCCTAAAATTTCGAATTTTTTAAAACCCTTTCTTAGCGGCCGCCTATGGCCCTAGAGGAAGCTACGTACCCAATTTCATTCCAATCTGTTCGGTAATTTTGGAGAAATCGTGATTTAGTAATTCTTACCCCCCAAGCCTCCCTAAAATTCCCAATTTTTTAAAACCCTTTTTTAGTGAACACTTATGGCCCTAGAGGAAGCTACATACCAAATTTCATTTCTATCCGTTCGGTAGTTTTTGAGAAATCGTGTTGAGTGAAGTCAGTGAGTGAGTGAGTGAGTGGTATTTCGCTTTTATATATATAGATATAGATTTTTGTACGAGCTAGGCTATACACCGTTTTGTTTCGTTTACTAAATAATTGATATCTCTTGAAAGGCTTAACCGATTGATTTGAAATTTTGCGCGGTACTAACCAATATAAGGTCCTACTTGGGAAGAAAATAAACTATGTGTTCCGACAGTAGGTTTTAAAGTGCTGCCTTTTAAATTTTTTAATAAGGGTAATTAAAAACCCGTAAATTATTATAAAATACGAGGAGTGTAAATTTGAGTAGCCTGTTTAATTTTCTATCAAATGGAATAATTGTTACAATAATCAATCAAAAGAAACAATTTAATAAGAATCTATACGACATAGCCTAGCTTTCTCAGCAATGCGCCAATAAGTTGAACTCAAAATTTTCGCTAGGTCGTGGCAGCAACTTTATGGATTGGCCTCCGAAATCGGAAGACTTGACTGTTTCCGATGTTTTTCTATTGGGCGTTTAGAAAGAAAAGGTTTATTCTCACCTTGCATCAACATATGATGGAATAATGAGGCTGATTTGTACTAGCTAGGTAATTTTTCAAAAGCACTTGTAACTGTTTTATGATCCGTTGCTATTAGTGCGTAATATCTACTGGTGGAAATCTATTAAAATAATTCGACCACGCAGCTGAACCGCTGACGTGAGTTGAGCAAATTTCAAAAATTAAGATTATATGCCTATGTTTTAGGGTTTCAACCTACAATTTGGGAAATAGATGTATTCACGACGGTGCTCAATAGCTGCAAAATGCCAAAATGGTTCGCACGCCATTCCGCATATTGGGAGTATATTCAATACACAAAGTATTTATAATATTTATTTAATTTAATTTCACTTTGCAGAGTGCGGCATATTAATTAAAAATAGCGACTTCTCCGAGGAACACCAGGGATTTTAGTATAAAATCAATTTAAAATGGCCGCTTCAATAGTAAAAGAAACATAAGAGAAGATTAAAATTTCAATTACTCGTTGCTTTGGCAAAGTAAAGGTTTGTTTTGCTTAATTGTATAGAGTTACTTGAGAACCCGGGCGCGAAATGTCAGTCCGTGACCTTCCATTGTGTCTTGTGTCCCTGGGGACTCCCGGATCGCCCCCTTGTAATTACTACAATAGGCGTTACTAAATACTTACATTGGAAGGGATTAGCATTGATTTTGAGTGAATTTTATAGTACAAGCTGTTACTCAACCGGGGGGGAGGGGGGGTCAATTGGGTTTGTACAGGGCGGTAAAACAGTCGAGTCAATATTGCAGGAGGTGGGAGATCGATACTGTTTCAAATAATCAGTGGTAAACGTATTTTTGCATTTGTTAGGTTGGCATCAAATCAAAAATAAAATCTATATACATAAAAGCCAAACACCATTCACTCACTGACTCATCACGAAATCTCAAAAACTACTGAACGGATTGGAACGAAATGTGGGTATGTAGCTTCCTCTAGGGCCATAGATGCTCACTAAGAAAGGTTTTAAAAAAATTCGAAATTTTAGGGGAGTTTGGGGGGTGGTCAAAGTTACTAAATCACGATTTCTCTAAAACTACTGAACAGATTGGAAAGAAATTTGGGATGTAGCTTCCTCTAGGGCCGTAGGTGCTCACTAAGAAAGGTTTTCAAAAAATTCGAAAATGTATGGAGGTTTGGGGGGACAAAGTTACTAAAAAAACCACCAAACGAATTGGAATGAAATTTGATATGTAAATTCCTCTAGGGCCCTAGGTGCTCGCTAAGAAAGGTTTTCAAAAAAATCGAAATTGTAGGGAGGGAGGGGGGTTTGGGGTGTTTGGGATGTTAAAGTTACTAAAAATCCCCATACTTAACTTAGATTTGTCTTTCCGTGCAAAGCCGGATCAGGCAGCTAGTACCGTATAAACAAAGACCTATAACGAAACTTATGTTTTACGATATAATTTTATTTAATCCAAATTGTACCAACATATAGTATACTAGCGGGCTTCACTCACCCCGCGGTGAAGCAAACGCAATCAGATTACCACTTATGAAAAAAAGTTGTCAATCATGGGAAGTATAACAATTTATTTTTATTGTAAAGTTGGTGTTTAAATTGCGTTTGTTATTATTTATTTTATTTCCTATAAAACACTTCAAATTAATAATTGACAAATTTTCAGTTCTCTACCTTTAAGGAAAGTATAACAATCAAAAAAAATTTATAGGGGTTTTTACTACATTTTCACCCTTTAGCAGCACACAAGATGTAAATCTATGATACTTTTTATATGTATCTTGTAAGAAATAAATGTACGAATTTTCAGCTCACTAACTTTAAGGAAAATATAACAATCAATTTTTGTTGTGTTAGGGGTTGTTATCACATTTTCAACTCTTTGCAGCACGCGACAAAATGCAAATCTAGTTTACTTTTTCTATGAATCTTGTAAGAAATAAATGTACAAAATTTAAGCTCTTTATTAACTTTAAGGAAAATACAACAATTCATTTTTATTGTTTTATGGGTTGATATCACATTTCACCCCTTAGCAGCACGTGACAAAGTGAAAATCTAGTTTATTTTTTCTATGTACTTGTGAAAAATGAATGTCCACAATTTCAGCTCTCTAGCTTAAAGGAAAGTATAACAATTACAATAGTTATTGTTTTAGGGGTTGTTTCAACCATTAGATCAACATTCATTTTAGCCTATGTTACTCAGGGATAGTGTAGCTTTTTATTACTCGGTTTAGTTTTTATTCAATCGGTTTAGTAGTTCGAGAGATTACCTCCTACATACAAACAAGCAAAATGTGTAGCTCTTTATTCTTTATAATATTAGTAAATAAAATAGTTAAATAGTACATTTTCATTTAAAATAGAACAATATTTGGCTATTGGTGATTTATCGGGTCTGTTGTGCTGAAACTGGCCAAATGTTATAAGCTCTTATTTAAAAATTTCTTGTTCTTTAACCTATATATTTTGTCTCGCAATTGAATCAGGTAACAATAACTGATTTTCCCAAATGGCGATCTGATCGTTTGGTGATCCTAAAAATGTTGTCTTAAGCTTATGTTAGAGGTTAGTGTTACTAGATGGCGAGGCCTCCTGCTCGCTTCGCTCACCAACAGCCGCACGGCCCACTCCTAGGCTGCACTCGCGATGAAACAAATGCAAACAGATTATTGTGTACTCTGAAATGTTCAAGGAAATGACAATCGATACTTAGATCAGAGTAGGGTGAATGGGGTAGTGGTGACGTGCAGGACTTTAAAACATAAATCGCCCATCCGTTCCCTTCTCACCACCACCCAAGGCTATGTTCTAGAGTGAACGATACGACTTTTGTGTCGTTCAGGGTTGGCTAGTAGTGCCACAGCCGTGAGATCGTTGAATCGTCCATTCGTAATCTAGTGTTTCAGATTCTATCGATTCTAGTGCGAGTTCATGTATCGATACCTAAAAATATCGGATTGAAAATATCGATATATCGGTGTTTGATATATCGAAAGAAATTGTATGCACTTTACAACAAATTTTGTTTGCATATTTTTTCACATTTCTTGATGTTTTAGGTTGTTCGATAAAACAAACGCGGTCATCACCCGAAACAGAAAAATAAATATATTAATTTAATAATGTCTGATTACGAAATAGGCCTACTTATAAATGTTACAAGAAAAAGTAAATCCATCATAGTAAATATTTAATGTACACACACATGATCAAGCATTTTGCATTTATATTAAAATACAGATAATTTATCTCATACGAAAAGAAACATATTTTGAAAAAGTAATCAAATATTAAATTCATAAAAACAATAGTCAGCAAAATGCTGCCTAAAGGTTCTATATCCAACCGGCCTTCCGACTGGTGGGGAGGAAGGACTTACAACCGCCAGCAGTACCAACTTCGCTTGCAGGCCACTAACTCGTACTTATACGTACTGTAACTGTAAATCCAACTAACGCTGATTAGAATATTGCAATCCCTTCAGATTAAAGGTTAAATGTCAATATTTAAAAAAAAATAGTGTTAAGTTTTCGATATTTTGGCTTCGGATAAAAAGCGTCGATGCAAATATATCGATATATTCGATATATTGTTTCTATCCCTGTGTATGAGACTTACGTTACGACAATCTGTAAATACTTAGAAATGAGAAACCAATTACAAGGTATTCAACCTTGTGGAATATGTTTACAAACTTGCTTTGACTTACCGGGCTCCAGCAAGGTTTCATATCATCCTCCGGACACGTCTCGATATCCACCACTTCCTCGTCATCGCTGTCCCTCTGTCTCGGTATAGGATACACCGGTCTGAACGCGGACGGATACACCTTCCCATCGGCCGGTGGTAGGAGCAACGGCGACGTCGGAGGTAAACCCAACCAAGGCAGAGCCGTGTACGGGGAGAACGGCTTGATGCCGTGATGCCAAACGTAGTCCATCACCAACGGTATAGGAGGGACCCGCGTCGGCTGCGGAGGCGGTATGAACGGAGGCGATTCCGTCCTAGGTTTCGTCGGAGGGGAACGTCTTTGCGTCGCGCTTTGGAGTAGACGTTTCCTCGTGCCTCCGTTGAACATGGCTTTCACGTCTTCCCACGCGTGCACCACTTCTTGCGGAGGACTGCCGCTAAGACGCATGTGCCTGCGCCAGGAGTTAAAGTTAGCTGCGTCGGGTTGGACGTACTTCGCGGCGGGTCCCGTCCTGTGCGAGTGGAAAATGAATTTATTCGGAGAAAAGAACAGCCCGCACACGGTACACTTTATACACTTGGCTCTGGAGGAGTTGTACCGCGAAGGTAGGAACGCGCCGCGACAGCCCCACGCGCACTCGTGGTGCACGGTGAAGGCGAAGTCGTCCGGTAAACGCGGCGGAGTGTTGTCCCCTAGGAAGGACTTGCAGAGACGTTCCGCTTCGCGGCGTGTGATCATACCGCAACGACGGGACGACACGGGCATCGCGCCGGCGCGTCGGAGTATCTCAAGCTGTACCGGGGTGCACTGGACGCACGTGATGCCTAGCGCTACGCGACGGTTGTGGATCTCGTTGTAACTAAACTCCTTGAGGAGGGTGTTGCTTATTTGAGCGAGGCAGAGGCGTTCGATGTTCTCGATGACTAGAGAGACGATGGGGATGCCGTAGAGAAGAACAGTGCTGACCTGAAAACAGACGTGGGAATTAGTGTTTGTTAAGTTGGTAGTACATACTCATAAGCTATCAAAGTGGCGGATGCTTGTACGTAAGGACACTTTCTTATTAAGGAAATGCGTATTTTATTTTGTGAATCTACATTTTGGTGTGTAATGAGAGGAAATAATTCAAAGGGTGGTCATAGTAGTTAAATAAAGAAAAAACTTCCTATGAACATATGCCCAGAAACTTTCTTTTACCAGCTGCCTGCCACTTTTTATAAATAATTTCAGACTTATCTGATTCAGTTAGATTACTAAGAGAGAGATAAACACAAAGCAAGAGAGAGAGGAGAAAAATAGATAATTTCTCATCTTAGCTTTTAGGTTATGACTAATCGTACGCTTTTATTAGGCCTAAAGGTTGCCGCACACCGATTGCTACACTATATAGTGCTATACAGCTATAACATGTAGAAAAAGCTATGCAGCATTCAACAAATGTTGTACCGCAAACTGATCATAGTTTATATCACGCTATAAACTATAAAGATTAGCGATATAGTGCACCTACCGAGCTTGGATATATTTAGAGCTGGCGTGTGCGTACAAGGGTTGTTTTTCACGCCATAAAACTTATTATCTCTAGACTTTCAATTGAAAAGCTGTAGTAAATTACAGACACTTTAATATGATGAAACTTTTAAGAAATTTTTTAAGTCATGATTGGGGCATTTTTTATTAGAAACACTGAAAACACATTTTAAAAGTTATAGCTTTGGAATTTTGTTAATTACAGTTAGTGGCATGTCCTGTCCAATATAGGCTATCAATGTTGCATAGTAACTGTTCAAACAACTTTGGAGCGTTATTTTTAAAAAAAAACATGTAAATAAATTGTTACGTCCTATTTAAATTTTTCAAACGGATTTTGAACGTAGATATCATGAGCTTAAAAACGTTTATTTCAGAGTTTCCTAAAAATGCTGAGCAGTTAAAAAACGTGCATGGGTCGAAGTCAAGTTTAGTGGAGTTGTTGGGGGAACCACTGGACCACTTTTTTAACCCACTTCCCAGCATTTTTACGGAAATCTGAACGTTTCGAAGCTCATAATATGTATTTTCTGTCACTCCAGTTCTAGAGTGTAACTTCTCTTGGCAGTTATGGAGGTAGTGCTGATAACCTTACCTGGTTAGCCTTTGTGTTGTGGAGGTTGACCGCGGATGTCATCTTCAGAGGTTCGGTCATCGGTCGAGGCTTCGAAGAGTTCAATGCCAACGGACTCGAACCCATCGCCATTCTGAAATACAAACAACTATCGTAATTATTCTTTGACGACATAAAAGAAAGAAAACAAATTTGCGTTTCCATTACTTGGGTCTAAGGGCTGAAATGGATAACTGCTCTTAAAATTAAATAATAGTTCGTGTAGTCGCCATGAAGCGAGAGATCTGAATTTTGCACATATTACGTTATATACAGGAAAGAAAATATTCGACCACGCAGCTGAACCGCTGACGTGAGTTGAGCGAATTTCCATAATTAAGTTTATAGGCCTATGTTTTAGGGTTTCAACCAACAATTTGGGAAATAGGTCTATTGACGACGGTGCTGAATAGCTGCAAAATGGTTCGTACGCCATTCCGCATATTGAGAGTATCTTCAATACATAAAGCATTGCATGCTTCGCATGCCAACCCCCTTATTGGGAGTATCTTCAATACACAATGTATTGCGTGCTTCGGGCTCCATTCCGAATATTGGGAGTATCTTCAACATACAAAGCATTCGCCAACCCCCGTATTGGGAGTATCTTCAACACACAGCATTGCGTGCTTCGCACGCCTTTCCGCATATTGGGAGTATCTTCAATACACAAAGCAGTGAGTGCTTCGCACGCCTTTCCGCATATTGGGAGTATCTTCAATACACAAAGCATTGCGTGCTTCGCACCCCAACCCCACGGTACAATCCACCATATGGCTTTGAACCAGGTACTTTTATGGTACTTTACGTTTTGATCGATTTTGGGGGAACCAAGCCAGCTATAAGGTGGCGTAAAAAAAACGTGCAGAATAACATCCTACATTTATATTCGTAGAAAAATCTCTAAAAAAAATCCATTCTTGTAGGAAAAATCTCAAAAAATAGTCTATCAGTTGTTTGTCATTTTGCTAACGAACTCATGTACTAAATTTGAAACAAATCTTACTTAAAGTGCGGACGTAGAGTGCAAGCACATGTACACAATTTTTAATGACACCCCAAAACGTGTTCTGGGGACCATGATCGGTGCTCACTTACTACTCCCGACCTTAGGTCTCACCATAAGGGTCACTGCAATAGCTCATCTTTCCTATGGAAATTCCCTAAAACCCGGCTGAAAATGTTTGTTAGCGCTTATTGGTGCACAGCTGATCACGTTATTTACGCTTGAACGGGAGTAATCGATTTGGAGTTTTTTAGCAAGGGAACTTGGATGTGGAAATGTTTGCTGGAATCGCTCCTACATTCCAAAACGAAACAAACCGAAATAAGCGGCAATCACACAGAGAGCTTTATAAAATATGCAAAAGCAAGTGTTGTTGATGAATAAAAATAAAACAGAGAGCGCAGATAACACAGTAAATAAAAGCGGAGATAAGATCGTCAAACTGATAGGCTGAGGTGTGGTGACGTCACGCTAACCCGATACACGCACTCTTGGGTAATATTAATTGTGAATTCTTGATTGGAAGCAATAATAACAGTCTGGCGTGTAAAAAACACGGTTTTAACGATTTTAGTTTATCATTATAAGAACTCAACTTTTTCCGATGGTATCTGTTCAAAAATACGTATAGCTTGATCTCCTTTAAGTACTACTTTCAGCGGATTTCCATAGGAAAGATAAGTTTGCAGTGAGTTTTATGTTAAGAAGTAAAGGGGGCGGGAGTGGGCAATGAGCACCGATCATGGTCCTCAGAACATATCATGGGGTGTCGTTAAACATTATGTGTATATAATGTGTTCGCACTCTAACGCTACACACGTCGATTTTTTAAATTGATCGGACGAGTTCTAAAAATCCAACAACCCGAAGCACTTTTTTGACTGGGCGTAAAAATCTGTTTTGTACTAGAATGAAACCTTTTTGGGGTTTTATATAAAAAAATAAATACGGTAGATCATTCTGTATATTTCGTTTTTTTACACGATCTTATAGCCCGCCTGGTCCCAACAAATTCCATCGAAAAGTAAAATAATTATTTAAAAGTTCTAATTTATAACCTGATTATTTTATTTTGTGTATTTATATGTTTTTGTTTTGTTTTTTGTTTTTTTTTCTTCTTTCACTACAAACCAATTACCTAAAACTGGTTGCGGTAATTGGTATAATTTCCAAAAATGTAAGATAAATTATAACGCCAGATCTCGAAATAAAAATTATTATTATTTTTCAAATCCACGTGGCCGGCGTTTGTGAACTGCGAGCGGAGAGAAGCAGTCCATAATCCGACGACGTAATGTGGAGGTGCAAACTCGCTTTTCAGCGCCTTCGCGATAGACTAATTCCCCAAATAGTTGGTTGAAACCCTAAAACATTAAACTTAATTTTGGAAATTCAACTCGTGTCAGCGGTTCTTCTATATTTTCACACTTTTCCGTTTTGTGTTAGATTTAACTTATAACTTTGCGTCACCTATGTTTATGCAGTTGTAAAAGTTAATTAAAGTGATAATAAGAGGGGGAAATATAAATGTTTGTGCTAATCTTCTAAACTGGATAAGGCCAATAATAAATACCGAATTCCAAATGAACTGCTCGGATGCATTTAAAATGTCTAAAGGACATCTCGCCCTCAAAATATGGAATAAATTTAATATTGGAGTTGACACTGAATCAGTTTTTATTTTTCTAAAACAACTTACATATTCTTTACGGAATTTCGCGGAGGTGTGGAAAAGTGGCGCAACGAGACACAATTTGATTGGTTCTAGCTTATTCAAGTTTCGTTATAAATGTTAAATGGCACTTTATAAATGCAATCAATTTTCTTTATACTAATTTAATAATATCTGTATATTTAGTATTTCTTTTCCTGCCCGGACGCCCCATCTATCCCAGTTACCTCCAAAGTAATCCCATACAAGCACCACCTAAAGGGATGCTTATTGTCTTTTAGTACTTTTTAAGTTGTTTAATTAGGTTTTAAGAAAAAGTTTAAGTTTATGCACCAGTTTGTTTATACAGGGTGGAACAAAGTTAGTGTTAAAAACTTCGGAAAATGGTTCTACAGGTCAAAATAAATAGAAAATCAAGAATAATATTTTTTCGAAAAACGCTTAATTTTCCAAATATCCGCCATTTTGTTTCTTTTACTAAATAATTAATATCTAGAGAACGGTTTAACCGATTGAGTTCAAACTTGGCATGAAGTTTAACCAAATAATGATCTATCTTAAGAAAAATAAGTGATTATATACAATCATGCATTTCAAAATGGCGGCTGTTTGAATATTTCAAACCTAAATTACTCAAAACCCGTACATTTTAACAAAAACTTGGCATGAAGTTTAACCCAATAATGATCTATCTTAAGGAAATTAAGCGCTTAAATCCAATCATGGGTTTCAAAGTGGCGGCTGTTTGAACATTTCAAACCTAAATTACTCAAAAACCGTACACTTTAACAACAAATTTTGAGATACTTTTTTTGCAGCCCTTTTGGTTCCCTAGGATGATGTAACTGTCAAAACAATCGGATGAAGGAATAGTAAAGTTATGTGTAATAATTGGTTTGTTCAACCCGGCATCCTATACCGACACAGTAAACACAACATTATTGTATGTACATATGCTGTCATTATCTTTAACTTGACTATTATACTTCATCGGATCGTTTTAACAGTTATACCTACACTATCCGATAGGGAATCGGAAGGGCTGCAAAAAAAGGTAACCTGACAATGTTTGTTAAAATGTACGGTTTTTGAGTAATTTAGTTTTGAAATTTTCAAACTGCCACCATTTTGATACGCATGATTGGATTTGATTGTTTATTTGTCTTGCGATATTTTATTGCCAGGTTAAAGTGCATGCCAAATTTGAACTCAATCAGTCAACCCTTTCTCTAGATATGAACTATTTTGTACAAAAGACAAAATGGCGGATATCTGGAAAAGGAAGCGTTGTCGGGCATATGTTTATATGACTTTTTTTTCTTATTTTGACCCATAGAACCATTTCCCGAAGTTTGGCCGTTTACTTATGGGACAACCTGTATTATGTATAATTTGTAAAAGCGCTTTGGAATTTCTTGTCGAGGAGCAGTGTACCTTACAAATTTGTACCTTATATACGTAAAAAAAACAATTTGAAAATATTTTTTTTTAAAACATTCATAACCATCAAGGCCATTATTTAGAAATTTGGCGGATTTTCAGTCGAGACACCTTTATGTCTTTAAAATGCTTAATATTTGTTGACATAAAACCTTCATTCCCTATTACGAAAGGGTTTTACCTCAGTAACGAGGATGTAACGCCCTATCTTTACATTTAAAATTTCTTCAAAAATAAACCTCTTTGGACATAGTTTTCCTTCGTCATTCAGGTGCGATACAGTAAGTGACCTCGTAGCCGTGGGATTAGCGTAGCCAAGGTCGTTTGTGTAGCTGGAAAGTGAATTACAAGCAGCGATACTTTGCTATTTGTGAAATTGTTCTTGAAACTCTGCAGCAATTCGTATCAAACTAGGACCACCGGAACTATCTGTTCCGTACGAGGATAAATAATGCTTCACGATAACAGCTTTCTCTGGAGTTGTAAGAACTGTTACAGCGTTAACTAGCCTCAAACAAGAAAGTAATAGTAAGCAATGTGGTCTGGCAACAATCAACAATGTAATCAGCTGTCCTAATTTTAGTTCAGTTTATTTTGGCACATACCGTAGATAGTGACACTAAAATGGATCTGTCAGTAATTAGGCCTACATAACCTCTACACCAACATGTTGCAACAAAGCCTAAACACACTTCAATCTGAGACAATTAACATCCACTAACTATGTAGATAATACCCTCTTGTAAGTGTATCGCTTATAAATACCCTATAAGCCTTTTCCGATTTTAATTGCTTGCAAGGCCCCTAACAATGGACCGCATCCACCCCTACCCCTACCCCGAAGTGATTACGTTGATAGGAAATCATCCGACCCCGGATGATTGGATCAAATCTATGTTAGCCACATTGCTATCGAGGTAAGCTACTGTGGATGGGGTTTTTATTTGTTGGGACGTCTCCTACGAATGTTCGATTTGTTCGACGCTGGAAAGTAACGATTTGGGATTTCATGTACTAGCTCATGGCAGCGACAGTTTGATTGAAGAAATAAAAGCCAAATGTTTTAAAAATAATCGTCTATACAGAAAAGGCGTAACGATGACGTATCTGAAAAACATATTGTCGCTTGTGCAATTTGTATAAAGTTAACGATTTTCGGAATAATCCACGTTAAAAATGTGAAACGGCCACCATTTTGAAAATTATTAAAATTAATTCTTGGTGTTTGGTACACTAGTAAATCGTAGACCTAATATACAAAATGCTTCAAATAGTAAATAGTAAATTTGAACTCAATATTTATTTCTGGAGTTACAGTGGTTAAAAACAAAATGGCGAATTGCGACTAAACCAAGCCGAATTAAAAAAAGTTACAAAATATTTTTCATTTTATTTCAATGTATACAATTCGATCCTGCATAGAAAGCTAATGTTTTTTGTGACACCTATATATAAAAAAGAAAAGTCTGAAGAAATGTATGAGCCAATTTGAATGTGTGTTCACTATAAAAGATTCACTAAGTACGATTTTAGAATCATGTATTTTTGTTCAGCTATAGGCTACGGCTACTTTATTGACCGAGGACTCCGTTTTAGCTCGACCATACGGCATTTCGTCTGTGCATATCTGTCTGTCTCACGATTACGGCCAAACGCCTTGACCGATTGTGATGATTTTTTGCATGAATGTTCCTTATTCCTAGGCCGAGAGATGTATATATACGGGTTTTACAATTTTTAATTTTTAACCCCTTAAGTAAAATCAAAATGGCGGCCGCACCGTTTCTCTCAGTGTAAGCTTTTTTCCAAAGCCAGTTTGTGACTTAACCGTAAGTCGAATTTAAAAACTAATAACATTTTGCTGTAACAAATTTGATTATAAACAAAATTGTATTCTTGATTTTTTCCGTATCTCTAACGGTAAGCTCAGAAAATTGCCGCAAACTTCAAATTTGTTAAAAATCGTCCAAGTTTTTGTATTTTAACCATGTTTTATACGTTTATTCTAAACCAATTCAAAAGTGTTCCATAGTTTTTTGTAGATAAAGGTTCAAGGAATTCATATATGCCAGTAAAAAAATTATTAAAATAAAATTAACAAAGTTATAGCTCAAGAAACAAGCATGTTCAGTAACGAAAGGAAAAAGTTCAAGTTTAGGCCTACATAAAAAGTAGTAAACATTTTTTGTAATTATTTTCATAAATTTAAAAAAAGTTCCGTCATTTAGTTCTAAATAGAACTGTATACAAATATTTATCAATTTATTATTTTGAAACCACCAGTTTTTTATGTTCCTACTACAAGACTGCTAACAAAACTAGGCCTATTTTGAATAGTAATTTAAGAATACTACATCCTTTGAACAAAAATGACATATTATTAGGCCTATAAGAAAGTGTAGAGAATAAATCAAAGAATTGAACTGTATACCTGTAAATTATTATTCCATAAAAGTTTTTGACTTAGCTTTACTTGAATTCAAAATGAGATGAAACAAATGTAACCTCGTGGCGATAAAGGACATATAAAAAATTACCATTGGACAGCGTGGGAAGTGTTGGTACATGGGTTGAGATCACTATCACGACGCTTTAACATCGTTTGTTTTCATTATTTCTAATATTGGAATATGATATGGAACTGTAAATACATTGTTAAGATTTAGTTATTTAAGTATGTAAATATTTAATTCTATGGTTTCCCTCAATAACGCGATAGTTAAAGCTACCTTACGCATTATTAACCTAAATAAAACACAATGCCCCCTAAAAGAAAATCTTTAGCAGTTAAAGCTCAAGAAAAGAAAAAAACTAGAACTAGAAACCCCGGAATCGCGGGAATTGCAAAATAATGTTTAGTTGGCTAAACCTTCTTTAATTGGCTTACTTCCTTACTGGCACACTATTTTTAACCTAAGCTCAAAACCACATTTGTTATTTCAACGAGCGAGGTCTACTGTTCACAGAACTACTAGTAGACAATAATTTGCTATATGGTTTTAGAACTAAGTGTATTCAACTGCCATGGCTGTTGAAACGCTTGTAAATCATTTATTATGATCGTTTGAGAATAGACTTCTTACTGGTATGTGCCTAATTGATTTACGCTAAACTTTCGATTGTATATCGCACAGAAAGTTGTGTAGCAAGCTTGAATACTATGGCATAAAACACATAGAATTAAAATTAATAGCAATTAATTAATATATAAGCAATAGGAAGCAAAAATGGTTGTAACCAGTAATGATGTGTCCGGTTGTGAAGCTGTAAACTAGGGTGTGCCACAAGGTTCTGTTTTAGCCTTTGTCAATGATTTCAGCTGTGACATCCCCACCATGTCAGTCTTATATGCCGATGACACAACATTAATATGTTTTTGTGAAGATGGTGTTGCGACAGATGCTTTATTAAAACATTCTGTAGAAAAAGCAAAAATCTGGTTTGATGCGAACTGCTTAAAGATAAATGCTAGTAAGACTGACTATATCCTGTTATATATGGAGTTATAGGTGATTGATGTTAAACGTGTAAAACTATTAGGTTTGTACTTGGATAATAAGCTTACCTGGCAACCACATGTAAATGCTTTATGTAAGAAACTTTCGAGGGAATTATTTTTAATGACAAACCTTAGGTTGGTTGTCAGCATTGATGTCGTTAGTGACTTATTATTTTGGCTCATCCATTCATTCACTGCTGATGTACAGTATTAGACTGTAGGGTAATTCCAGTCTCACTTTCAAAGTTTTCTACTACAAAAAAAGCTGCAAGAATTACGGCAGGTTTATCGAATAAAGAGCCTCGTAGAGCGAGTTTCTCTAAAATACAGATTTTTACATTTCCCTCATATATTTACTCAAATTTGATCTATGTTAAGCAGAATATGTTACAGTTTGTTAATCACAGCTCAAGGCATAGTTTATAACACTGGAAATAAACAGGATTTGGTTACCTCTCTTAACAGGCTTACGAGATCACATGAAAGCCACAGTTTTCAACAAATTAAGCTATTTAATAATTCAACCACGCAGCCAAACCGCTGACGTAAAGTTGAGCAAATTTCAAAAATTAAGTTTATAAGCCTATTTTTAGGGTTTCAACCAACAATTTGGGAAATAGATCTATTCACGACGGAGCTGAATAGCTGCAAAATACAAAATAGCTGCATTTTAAGAATATTTTTAATACCCAGTGCATTGCGTGCTTCGCAAGCGAAGCTCATTTATATTTGTAGAATTTGTAGAAAAAACTCAAAAACAAATTCATTCGCGTAGGAAAAATCTAAAAAATAGTTAATTTTGGTCAAAAAACGTGCTTCCGATTGTTGGAATTTTTTGGTTAGCGAACTCGTTCTAGCGACGTAGACAACCAACATGTGTACCAAATTTGAACCAAATCGGACTTAAAATGCGGTCACTAGAGTGCGAACACATATAGGCTATACATATATATACTGTATATATGATTTATATGGCACCCCAAAACGTGTTCTGGGGACCATGATTGGTGCTCATTTGCTACTCGCGACCTTGGATCTTACCATAAGGGTCACTGCAATAACTCATTTTTCCTTTGAAAATTCGGTAAAAAGAACGGAAACAGTTCATATTATGAAGGTATGTCCTAAAACGTTTAGTTTTCCGAGTATCTGTCTGTATGTGTTTTTTACTTCATACGTTATGTCTTAGGAACCTTAGAAGAACCTTAGAACCTCAAACTTCTAAAACTAAGAAATTTTTAAAAAACTTCTAAAAATAAGACAACTTCAAACTTGGTACATGGATTATGTCTAATAAGACCCATTTTGGTATGGCCTATCAAATTTATACTTTGTACCATTTCAAAATGGCGGCCATCTTAATTTTCTAAATCTCAAAAGAGACAAAAATGTTGCTAAATGTTATCTCCTTAATAAGGGTCCATGACTATTGAGTTTTTGCAATTTTATGGAAACGACTAAATTTTGTTGTAATAATGGTAAAATTTCATGTTTCTAGTACGAAAAGTTGTTACTGTTAAGTTATTTTATAAGTCATTCCTTAAAGTCCTTATGCAAAATTCACTAAGCAATATTATAGTCTTTATTTGTATTTTTTAATACAAGTTCCTTAAAGTTTAAAATAAGTGTAATAGTTTGAAGTTGATATCTTCTGAGTAAAAACACAGACAGACAGACGGAAAACTAAACGTTTAGGAGATACCTTCTTATGAACTTTTTCTTCTTTTCTTCAATCCGAAGTCCTGAAAGGTTTATTTAACACTCTGTAGGTATATATTTAATTTTGAATGGCACGTGTTCTGGGACCATGATTGGTGCACATCCACTACTCCCGGACCTCAGGTCTCACCCTAAGAGTCACTGCAATAGCTCATCTTTCCTTTGGAAATTCGCTAATAACCTACAATGAAATGAGGTTTCTTTAATTGTTTAATTCTAATGAAGTAAAATCACATTAAGTGTATTATTGGGAGAAGTGATATCAGCCGGCGTACAAACAACTCACTCCCCGCTCAAGGTAATTACACATTTCTTCCACATTGACCCGGAGTTCCCCCGGGAGTTGTCTCTATATTCAATTTGACACCACCCTCTTTCACGCTTTTGTGAATAGGAAAATTAAAAATCAGGCAATCCCATCTACGCGCGGGGGAGGGAAATTTAAATACGTTCTTATGCCGAATAAATTCGTTGTGTTTAAGTTGGCTCGACTGTTTTTACTTTTTATTTAAATAGAAAGGGGCGGAACAGAAACAAAACGAGACTTGCAAGATTGCCCGACAAGTTAACTTCACGTCTGTTATGGTACAAGAGCAGGAGGGCGGAAGTAAAGCGAACGGTAATTGACGCATTCGTTTGATCCTAGCTGTTGTAAACGTATTTGTGTCTGACAGCTAGATTATTGTCACTGGAATTTTACTTCACGGAAAAATAATAATTACACGAAAATTGTGTAGTTAAGCTTTTGTTCAAAAACAGCTGACGTATCTGTTCTAGGGCTGGGAGAGAACCCACGGAATTTCTTCGTTTGTTCGCTTTGAAATCAAAATTTGCAAACCTAACCGAGTGTCTTGGTTTTATGTCAGTCAGTCAGAACAAAGCCACCTATATATAGATACTAGGGGTTCCGTCCCTGCTCGCTACGCTCACCAACACTGGCGGCGACCCATGGGAAAGCAAATGCAAACAGATTATTGTATACTCTGATATTTTCATGGAAATAACGATTGAGCGGTGACGTATACAGAGAAAATGTACTACATAAATCGAAATAGACACGACCCCCACCCCACCCCATTAATTCGAACTGAGGCATGCGTTGCAAAATTTACAACAAAATTTGATATTACCAACTAAAGGAAACATTATAATATGTAACACCAGATGTTTGACTTACAATACAGTAAGAATTTTGTTTTCTTTTAACTAATCTAAAAAAATTGTTAGTTGCGAAGAATAGCTACCTGATTCTGAATTTGCCGTGTTAGTTGCAAAAAAACGTGATTTGGTCCGTTGTAGGCCTAACCTAAATTTGTTTTACGTTTTTGATCCAAATCAGCTGTTTCATTTATAATACGTAACAACAGATGTTTGAATTGAATTACAATACAGTCAGCATTTTTCGTAGATTTTTCGTGTTTGCTTTAAGTTTATTAATATAACCTTAAAGACCTGTTGGTTGTGAAGAATAATAAACTGATTGGTTGCCGTGGTAAAGAATGTAAACAAACATGTGTTGCTAGCTTTTGATCTGAACAGCTGTTTTATCCGAATTTTTACAAGTTTTGGTTCATTTTCCTAACTTAAAAATTAGGTTACGCTTTTTATCAGCTGTTTTATTTATAATAATGGTAACAACAGATGTTTGAATTGAATGACTCGTATAATACATTCAACATTTTTCGTTGATTGTTTTTTTGTAGTTGTTGTGCTTTTACTTTAAATTTGTTAATCTAACCTTAAAAGCTGTTGGCAGTGAAGAATAATGAACTGATTCTAAATGTATTAAGCTGGTTGCTATGGGGATGAAGCATGTGTTGCCAAGCGTTTGATCGTAACAAAATTGTTTTATCCGAATTTTCGCTATTTTTTACGCTTTACAATACAAATTTAGCAAAATGCTTTCTTTAGTGTGCGTCTATGACTCAATTAGAATATGAAGGGCTGAGAAGCCAATGGGAACATGTGATATTTTTTAAATAATGAGTTAAGTGCAGAAACTGGCTCTTCAACACTTTAAAATGTTTGTGGCCAAGGAATATAACTGTAAGTCTATCATGTGCTGAGTTCTAGTGGCGAAAAAAAACTACTTCGTAGAAGAGCTGTTTACCTTAGAAGCCAAAGGATAGGTCTACATGTGATGCAAGTCGCTTGAAAATTGAAAATACTCACAATGCGGGGGTTGGAGTGCGAAGCACGCAATGCATTGTGTATTGAAAATACTTGCAATATTTTGTGTCAAGCTCACATGAGCGTCCTTAGTAGTGAACGTGTTAACAGCCCAGGGGTACAAGTGACAACTTTTATAAAATATTGGCAGATAACAAAGAATAAGAGGATGAAAATCAAATTAATCTTTGTTATTATGTTAGTCTAGAACCTAGCAGTTAAAAATATACTTGTTTTAGTGATCATGGTTTTACCTGGATTTGATTATAACAGTTTAACTTTAAACTGAGTTTTATCAAAACTAACTTCACTACACTTATACCCCTTGGCTTCTCAGCCCTTCCTTTAAAATCTCGTATTTGTATCTCAAGTAGTTCACTCTAGGTTGATCATATGTCAGTCATTCTGTTAGGACAAAACCTCTTCTATAGATTTAGATTGCGTTTATGCGTCATTAAAGACGAACAAATATTTTTCTAAAGGAAGCTTCTACTTTCACCAATCTGTTTGAGGAAATCTTTATATTATCTACGGAAATTCAATAAAAGCAATTAAAGCTGCAGAACGAATAAAATATGGCGAATGACGACTGTTTTAATTTTCAAGGAAGAAACGTAAGTTTAAAGATTTAATTATTTTCTGTCGAGAACAAAAAGCAATTGTCTTGTTTCGCAATTAGTGTTTTGGAAATTAAATAGAATCGTTGTGTAAAGAAAGAAAAATAAGGAGATTAATTGTAAAGATGGAGGTAAAGGCGTGGGAAGGGTGATCACAATTTGTGTTTTCCTTGTATGAAATTAAATTAAAATGTTAAAACGATAAGTTGGACTTTAGTGAAACATCTTTAGTAAATAAACAATTCGATCACGCGATTAGAGAATTTCCAAAATTTAGTTTTTACGTTTTTTGGTTTCAACCAACTATTTAGGAAATTAGTCTACTCACGAAAAAGCCGAATTGCTGACTGCGTGTACAAAATATGTTAGTAGAATGTGTTTTCACCTCAGCATTAGGCGGTAAAACTCGAGTTTGCACCTAGTGCTTGTGGTCTTCGCAGTGGACAAACTCGCTTCTTATGTTTTGATAGATTTTGAGGACCAGACGAGCTATAGGCCTAAGGTAGTATAAAAAGAATAGGTAGAATATTCTCTTCTATTTATTTTGTTTAGATAAAACTCCAAAACGATTAATTCTAGAACGAAAAATATAATTAGAAAACCAAGAAGTAAAAACAAATTCAGACGTAAAATGCGGCCGTTAGAGTGCAAAAATATATATTCATACTAGCTGACCCGTACGGCGTTGCCCGTGGTGGTGGGTATTTTCAGTCTTTTTAACGTAATTGTATTCTTTTTAAGTGTTCAGTCAGTGAGTGGTATTTGGCTTTTATATATATAGATCTTAAATAATAAAAGCACTATTGTCATAATAATAAAAGATCTGAAATTATGATTTTAGTAACTTTGATCCCCCCAAACCCCTCCTAAAATTTCGAAATTTTTCATATCCTTTCTTAGTGAGCACTTATGGCCCTAGAGGAAGCTACATACCAAATTTCATTCCAATCCGTTCGGAACTCCTCCTAAAATTTCGAATTTCTTTAAACCCTTTCTTAGAGAGCGCCTATGGCCCTATAGGAAGCTACATACCAAATTTAATTCCAATCTGTTCGGTTATTTTGGAGAAATCGTGATTTAGTCATTTTTACCCCCCAAATCCCCCTAAAATTTCCAATTTTTTTAAAACCCTTTTTTATTGAACACATATGGCCCTAGAGCAAGCTACATACCAAATTTCATTCCAATCCGTTCAGTAGTTTTGAAGAAATCATAATTTAATAACTTTGATCCCCCCCAAATTCTCCTAAAATTTCGAATTTTTTCAAACCCTTTCTTAGTAAGCACCTATGGCCCTAGAGGAAGCAACATACCAAATTTCAATCCAATCCGTTCGGTAGTTTTGAAGAAATCGTTTTTTAATAACTTTGATCCCCCCCCAAACCCCCTAAAATTTCGAATTTTTTCAAACCCTTTCTTAGTGAGCACCTATGGCCCTAGAGGAAGCTACATACCAAATTTAATTTCAATCCTTTTGGTAGTTTTTGAGAATTAGTGATGAGTTTGATGAGTGAGTCAGTGAGTGAGTGAGTGGTATTTCGCTTTTATATATATAGATATAAAACTTTTAACGACACTCGAAAACTTGTTCTGGTGACCATGATCGGTGCTCATTGACCATTCCTGGCCTTAGGTTGCACCAAAAGAGTCTCTGCAATATCTCATCTTTCCTATGGAAATTCACTAATAACAAGTGGTCGTACGTTTCTATTTAAGAACATAGTTCCAGTATTATGTAATGTACGGTGATAACTCAGGGTTTCTAATGTACATAACATGCCTTGTACATCTTCAGGATGACCTGAACATTGAAGCCCATACATAGCTTGAAGAACATTAGCTGTATTTTCTTCCACTTTAAGAAAATTTTATATCATACATTTTATGTAAAGTTAATTAGTTGAAGTTAAGGCTTTTCTTTACCTTGAAGAAAACTCCCGAGTGTACAGTATGATTTCAATGCAAAAGGCCTGACTCAAGCCGCAAAATCGTTGAAACATGCATTCGTAATACCGTGTTTCGGATTCTATTTATAAATTAATAATCTGGAAAACTACTTTAAGTTATAAAGAAGGCTTTATATTTTTTACGTGTTAG
>JAGFPH010005207.1:48130-66488 GCA_018207615.1 Philaenus spumarius
TAAAAATTGTGTAAAAATAACATGTTAAGCAGTTATATAAGGAGAAATAATGTTAGGTCCAATAGCTGCTTACTAAACTCCTCCAGGTATTGGTACAAAGGAATGGACAAATAAAATAGTCCTGGTATGGTGCAGCAGTGTTGTTATACTTAATATCGCTACAAGTTTGTGACGAAACTGATTACTGACTGCAGTTACTAATTGATCGGCGACCGGGTACTCGTGCATGTAGTTAGCGAAAAGTGATTGTAAATGAACGCGATTGACTGACCTAGATGTCAAGCGATGCTGAGGACATTGTAATTTTGTGTTATCGCTATCGGAAGAATAGAAGCAAGAGAAGACAATGCCTTCGTCCGTGTATAGAAATAATTCGACCACGCAGCTGAACCGCTGACGTGAGTTGAGCAAATTTCCAAAATTAGGTTTATAGGCCTATGTTTTAGGGTTTCAACCTACAATTTGGGGAAAAGGTCTATTCGCGACGCGATGGTGCTGAATAGCTGCGAAATGGTTCGCACGTCATTCTGAATATTGGGAGTATCTCCAACACACAAAGCATTGCGTGCTTCGCATGCCAAACCCCGTATTAAGGGTATCTTAAATACACAAAGCATTGCCTGCTTTGCACGCCAACCCCACGGAAGAATCCACCACATGGATTTGAACCGGGTACTTCTATGGTATTTTACGTTTTGATCGATTTTGGGGGAACCAAGCGAGCTATAAGGTCGCGTAAAAAAACAAAGTGTGCAGAATAACGTAAAAACGAATTCATTCTCGTAGGAAAAATCTCAAAAAATAATTATTTCCGGTCAAAAATTGTGCTTCCGATTGTTGGAGTTTTTCGGCTAACGAACTCGTTCGAACGATGTAGACAATCGTACCAAATTTGAACTAAATCGTACTTAAAATGCGGCCGCTAGAGTGCGAACATATATATACATATATATGATTTTGAATGATACCCCAAAACGTGTTCTGGGGACCATGATCGGTGCTCATTTGTTACTCCCGACCACTGCAATAGCTAATTTTTCCTACGGAAATTCGTTAATAAATAATTTGTAAATTGTTTGTGGCCGCGCCTAACTTCGGAAAAAGATGACCAACTTTATACCTTCTACCGAATGGGTAAGTTGGTATCTCTAGTTAGTCCATCAATACAAAGAAAATAGAAACCGTTGGTTATATTGGTTTAGTCTGAAATTTGATTATTTTAACACTACCAAGTAAACTATTTTAACACAACTTACTAAATGTGGAAGCACAATGTCCATTTTAGAGATATTACCAAGTAAACTATTTTAACACAGCTTACAAAATGAGGAAGCACAATGTCCATTTCAGAGGTATTACCAAGTAAACTATTTTAATACAGCTTACGAAATGAGGAAGCACAATGTCCATTTCAAAGGTATTACTAAGTAAACTATCTTAAAACAACTTACGAAATGAGGAAGCACAATGTCCATTTGAGAGATATCACCAAGTAAACTATTTTAACACAGCTTACAAAACGAGGAAGCACAATGTTCATTTCAAAGGTATTACCAAGTAAACTATTTTAAATCCACTTACGAAATGTGGAAGCACAATGTCCAGCTTACGAAATGAGGAAGCACAATGTCCATTTCAGAGGTATTACCAAGTAAACTACGAAATGAGGAAGCACAATTATTTCCATTTCAGAGGTATTACCACGTAAACTATATACTCTGCTATAAATATATATATATATACACGATGTGTACTATATACAGCAGAGCTTGACGGGAAAATGCGTGAAGTTAAAATTAATTATATTCACCGCCCCCAAAATGTTTTGGACGCGGTGCGCCTATAGAAGCTTACACTTCAAAAACACCAGTTTGAGAGAATGTGTAAACGTCAATTTAATATTTATTGACTGTTCACTCATCATTTTACCCAGCCCCTTCACAGGAATGAATGCGGTCTCGGTCAGGGGCAAAACGCAATTCAGAGCCATTACTGTATTGCCGGAATGTCTGTAAACCACGGCGTAATCTGGGCGATGCGATGTGTGAATTGGTGATGCAACAATGTTTAATAGTTTTGCACAATTGTTTCTTATGTGATAAATACAATCCATCGCCGCATTTTAAGTTCTTCTTTCATAAGACTGTTCTAATTGATTCAGTAGAATTCTACAAATGAGGATTTGTATTGCAAACTTATTTCTGCATATGTTTAGACTAATTATAATAAATGGTGCCAGATAACTGCCACATACTTTCTCCCAGTTGAAACTTTATACCTTCCCGAGAGTAGTATAGGAGGTGGTTATTTAGAATAGAAAAAGTAGGAAAATTTTACCATGTAAAATATTAGATGCATGTACTGTAACACATATCCATATTATATTATTATTTAAATTATTCGATCGATTTTGAACAAATTTGCACCAAACATGTCAATTAGGCCTGTATAGATGCACGAAAAAAGAGTTTGAAAGTTTTTTAAAAACAACCCCAATTTTGGCCAAAAAACCCCAAAAGTCAGTTATTATTATTATTACATAAACGAGAATTTTTAGAAAGATGCGGTTTTTTGCATATGGTAGGGTACATTAAGGGCTACAAATAAGCCAAATTTTATCAAAATCGTTAGAGCCATTTTTGAGAAATTTGGAATTTTCTCGTTTTTTTTGCATTTTTTGGGGGGGTAAAACCCCTTAAAAATCTAAAATTTGAAAAAATGAAAAAAGCTCCTGGAAATATACCAAATTTCATCAAAATCGGACCGTTGGTATGGTCTCCAGCTCTGTACACATCCTTACAGACACACAGACACACGGACAGACATCATTAAAAAAAACACTTTTTTGGGTTCAGGGAGCACCAAAATAAATAATTCCACTAAAAATATTTTTGGGTTCCGGGAGCACCAACACAGATAATTCCACTAAACATTTTTTTGGGGTTCAGGGAACACCAAAACAAATAATTCCACTAAAAATTAAAATTCTAAAATTTGGACGAAAACGATACTTTCTCCATATACTACGTATAGGGGTGAGAAAGTAAAAAGGAAAACCTGCAAAGTTGAATTCAAGAAACAAACGTTAAAATGCATACACAATAAAAGTCTAATCTTATAGCCTAGTATTAGGGTTGGTTTCAGCTTACATTAATTGCGACAAAAGATTTTTTTTCTAGGATCGTTCGGTATGGAGTGGGTATGCCAAATCTAATTTTGCGACCTCAAAAGGGGGGGGGGACAACTTTTGGGTGGGCTAAAAACCTCGAAATTTTCGGACTTTTTCAGTTTTTCGTTTATAACTCGTAAACGGTCCATATTTTGTAAACAATAGTATTTTCGTAAAGGAAGACAAAATTTCGCATCGATAAAAAAAACAAAGTGCAAAATTTGTTCGAATTTTATGGAAGTCCAAAAAACAGAATTTTTTTCCAACTTCGCCAAAAACTGAGTTTTACCCATTTACAATGTGCTGTAACTTTCCAGCTTCAAATTTTATCAATACCCCCCTCCTTAAAAATTGTAGAGCATCGATCCGTGAGTTTAAAAAGCACCGATTTTCGTAAATTGGGCTTGAAATTTTGTCAACTGATAAAGCAAAATTTGGGAAAATCTTAAATAATTCACACAATCAAGTTTTCGCTGTCTATGAGTCCGGGAATTAATTCTGACTTCATTATGCGTCTAAGCTATGTCATCTGAATGCATCTGGAAATTGTTTTAACACGTTCGCTACCAACATTGTAACATTTTTTAGTACGCATAGACTTGCGTCGGATACCGGGTGTCCAAAAAGTCTCACCCCCTCTTAAGTTTGGAACAAGTAGAAATAAATAAATGACCTTCGGGGTATCTTTATGTGACAAAGGGAGATGAATTTTGGTGTAACCGACCATTTCACCCCTTCTCCCAAAATGGGGGGTTGAAATCTTAAATACAAACCCTCATCGAGTGATACCTCATTTGAAAGGGCTTGATAAATTAAGAAGAATGCCAGAAATTAGAAGTCTCTATCTTAACCCTATCGAAAATGGCGGCCAGTAATTACATGACATCAGCAGAGCTGGGGAGAAGATCCTGATGCCAATGTACGGCACCAGAAGAACCACCATCCGCAGCATCAATGAGCTGAAGTATTATCTCTTTGTGAAGCTGTCAACGAAGGCGAAGTTCATCTTGCCCCGACTTCCTCCAACACTCGACGCTGCGGACCTGCACAACTACACAGAGCATTCCTCCATGTTCGGTGTGGATGGGAAACACGCTAGACCCTCTTGAATGGGGTTGGAGACGGCAGCCTCATAGCTTCTGAAACTGGTGTTCTACTGGTGTTAAAAGGGATGCACCAGTGCATGCATTTGCCGCAGGTTAGGCCTCAAGTGCAATATTGTGTGCAAGAACTGTGTGGGGAGTTTTTGTACAAACGCTCCATACATCGAACTCGACGTAGACTTGGACGGCCACCTCGCTGAAGATAAGGATGAGCCTGATGAGGAACTTTGGAGCGAGGAAGTTGAGGAGAAGAAATTGGCGATGTCCAACCTGAGTCAGCAAATAACGCCAACCAGCATGAGGAAGAAGAGCCTCAACCGGGTCCATCAAAAGGACCAACATTTTAAAATATTTCCAGTATCTATTTAGTTGTGTTGTTAAGCTTGTGATACTGCATGTGTTGTTGTGAAGCAGTGTAGTTGTGGAAAATATCTGGGTACTTTTGTTGATAGTAATTTACACTTGAAAACTCATATTTTACACTTTAAGGGTAGATTAAAAGGGTGTTCTTAGATTATTTTTCTTCTTGAAGGATGTTTGTCCTCATTTTACGACAAGTGTATTTTGCTTTATTTCATAGTAGAATACAATACGGAATTGTTTTGTGGAATGGTACTTGCCAAATTAATATAAAAACGGTCTCTATAATTCAAAAGCGAATTCTTAGAGTTATAAAGCGAAAATCAAAAACTGAACATTCCCAACCTCCTTTTGTGAAACTCGGGATATTGCCAATAAAGTAGGCTATGTGTATATTACTTTCTCACTATACTATAGTATAGAGAAAGTATAGTGATCGAAAAAAAAATCGGTGTTGAAATTTTTGTGGAAATATCCGTTTTGGGACCCCCTGAATCCAAAAACGGGGTTTTTACAAAATGTCTGTCTGTATGTCTGTATGTATACAAAGCTAGAGCGAAAACTATTCTATCGATTTCAAACAAATTTGCACCAGACATGTCAAGTATAGATGCACGAAAAACGGTTTTGAAATTTGTTTTTTAAACAACCCCCTTTTTGCAAAAAACCCCAAAAATCAGTTATTATTTTTTTTTATAAAAAACGGTTCTAACGATTTTGATAAAATTGTTCTTATTTGCAGCCTTTATTGTACCCTACCATATGCAAAAAACCTCATCTTTCTAAAAATTCTCGTTTAGCTAATAATAATATTTGGTAAAACACTCGAAATCAATTTTGGAAAAATCAAAATGGTTGTAACTCAAAAATTTGGAATAATCCCAAATATCGTTGTGTGACAAATAGTTCGAAAGCTTATTTAATTCTAAATCCAAAAAGAATAATAATCAGTACAAACATAAAATAGTACAGCAAAATGGGGCAAAACTGGAAAACACGATACGTTGTTTTTGGCCGAAATTTTTAATCGGTTATATATAGCCTATGGATGTGAAAACTTCATCGTTGGTTTTCTCTCGAAATTCTACATCGAAATGATGTATCACATGACCACTTTAAAAAAACAAAGTTACATTCAAAATGGCGGATACAAGATGGCGGATAATTTTTTTTGAAATCTTAATAAAATAGTATTTTTACATAGAGCAGGTTCCTCAATCACATCTACCTTCAAATTTTCCTTATACAGTATACGAAATACTAAACCGTTTCCAGACTTTCCAAACACCCAGTGTATATATTTCTAATGTGTATCTAATAAATATGACTGTGATTTTTCTCTTACTAGTTACTATTATATTTGTGTTATTAGTACTATTAAGTTTTGTAGTGTAGGCCTATGTAGTAATAGTGTTAGGTGGTAACCACATACAACCACACCGAACAAGTGATTTTATCATAAGAACTGACTTATTATTTATGTATTGAATTATTTTTAAACCAATCACCAACACTTGGTTGCAGCGATGTTGTTTTCCAAATGTAATTAAATGAAAAATTCCAGGCAAAATGAGGAAACAATCAAAATATTGTTATTTAGTTTCTTTTCTTTAGAGCAAACATAGCGAAAATAGCAGAACTTAACTTGCATTTGTGGAGTTTTTTTCTCACGTATTTTTATAATATTCGTCTGCCGCTGAAATGGCTTATTTACACTCATTTTATTGTATTATAAGAAATAATAAACGGTACCAGGAACTGGCACATACTTTCTCACAAACATATTTAAATTATTAAACAGATTCACAGTGACTTCATAATTTTGTAGGTGGGGTAGGAGAGGTGATATATTAATGTAGGAGATTAACTAATAAATATTATTATTATTATCTAGAGAGAAAACTATTCGACCGATTTCGAACAAATTTGCACCAAACACGTCAATTAGGTCTGTATAGATGCACGAAAAAAGGTTTTGAAAAATGATGAAAAACTACCCCCTTTATGGCCAAAAAACCCCCAAAAAATAGTAATTATTAGCTAAACGAGCATTTTTAGAAAGATGCGGTTTTTGCATATGGTAGGGTACATTAAAGGATACAAATAAGCCAAATTTTATCAAAATCGTCCAGACATACAGACATAACTACATACAGACATTCATACGTACAGACAGACATTTTGTAAAAATCACTTTTCTGGACTCAGGGGGTCCCAAAACGGATATTTCCACAAAAATCTCAAGATCGATTTTTTTGCGGTCACTATACTTTCTCTATACTATAGTATAGTGAGAAAGTAAAAATCCCTCGTTATAATATGATCACGTCCTGCATAATCTCCTTAGGAATCGACAACAAAATAGTTTAAATAGAAAAAGTAGATCCATCGGTTCTACAATTCCCTACATCGACGGACAAATCCACCGGTTTTTAACACGCGAACAAATACAGAACCGAAATACAAATTGATTTAAACAATTAAACGAGCTGCCGCAGAGGAAATTGTTTTCTGTAATTGTTTCGAAATATTTATCGGACTACGAATTAAATTGAACCCTTGCCTCTAAATTATAACGAAAAACAAACACAAGGGGCCGGAACAATCGGAGCCGGGCAAACAGCGAGAGGGCTCGGTCTATTGACGATTTATTAATTTGGAATCTCGCTTCGACAAATTGAATAACAAAACAATTGTGAAAGCACGAAATAAATAAACTGTAGCGATGCAACGATGCCAATATTAACCACAGTCTCGGCGTTGATTGGACGGTGGTGGCGCGCGCGCGGTACCCGCCTCGCGCCGATTGGTCGCGTGTAAATCCCGCCCACGTACGGAAGGCGCTATGGACGACAGTTACGAAACAGTTGGTTTCTGCGCGTTGGAGTCGTTGTGCTATGTTTTGGGGTTAGGTTTTTGGCGGACGTCCGACTGTGAAGGTATTTCTGGAAATCATATTGCTCTTATTGGGTTGTATGTAATGATTGATGTTTATGTATTTTACGTTTAGTGTAATATCGACTCGTGTAAAAGCGAGTGTACGTACGTACGTGAATGACAAAAAAGTATAACAGCTGATTTCACCCGCTGTAATACCTAGCTTAGACATAACTTTGGGGTTATATAGACACCGTTAATCAAAACAAACTTGTTTTTTAGGATATCTGATCAGCTTTCAGGTTAGAAATCGTTTGAAATTTATGTATTTTTACAAACTTATTTGTTTACTTTATTCTAGACTGTTAAAAACCATCTAGACTTGAAACTATATTTTAAAATATCACTATATTGGGCTATTGGTCTGAATCATTGCTGTTTCAATAGAATCATAAAAGTTTCAGTTTCTGTTAATTTACAAACGTAGGCCTATTGTCGGTGAAAAAATGTGTTAATTTTGCCTAATTGAATGTATTTGAAGTTAAAATCGTCGAATTAAGTGGGCTTACGAATAAAATGTATGATGTTTTCTTTTCCGAAATGTATTTCTGGTCTTTGAGTGAAATGTTTAATTGTAGGCCTAAGCGTACATTTACCATGTTGAAAATAATTAACGGCATGTAACCAGCAGGATATATTTTGTTATTTGTAGGCTTAAGCATGGGCGCCCTTATTACCTACGGGCAGAGGGGGGAGGGGGGCATGGCCTCCCCTTAGCTCCCGGAGAAAGGAAAATATGTGAATTATTAATTATAGTCAGGTATTTTTCTTTAAAGAGATTAGCACTAAAATATGTTTTAAATGTTATGTGCCGTTTAATTTTACATAGGCCTACAATTATTTTATTTTTTACAAGAGTTCAAGCATGAGCCGCTGGGTCACTACTTGGTGCGGCCTCAAGGTACGGTGCGGTGTAGCTTTTTGTATTCATTGACGGAGTAAAGGTTCAAATACGGTTCCCAAATTTTAAAAGTTTTCCATGGGAGGTAAAGAATTTCCCTGGACCTCTTTTGCCAAAGGAGGGGAGGGTACTCCTTAATCCCCGTACCCCGGTCTAGCCCCCCTAGAAAATATCATATGGGCGCCCTTGGGCTTAAGTAGTTTCTTCAAAATATTGACGTAAAAAATCAAAATTGTAAAAATGTCAGGCTAAAAGACGACCTAGGCCTGGTATCATAAAACTACATTTTAAACTGTCACTTCGGCTATTGGTCCGAATTACCCCTATTTCGATAGAATGATAAAATTTTGCGCGTCTTTTAATTTACAAATATAGACCTAGAAAAACTGGATGAAAACTGGAATTAATTTTAAAGAGAACAATAGTAGCCTATAGCTTTGTCTAAATGCATTTAAAATATTTGGGATTAAAATCGACGATTTAAGTAGTCATAAATCGTCACTTGTCATACAGAGTGGAACAGTTGATTTCAAGCATTGCTCTCTTTGCAATTGATATATATTATTGTATCGTCGGCTTTGAGGTTAGAAATCGTTGAAAATGTAAATGTAGGTCTATGTATTTTTACAATCCTTTTTGTTTATTTCATACTTGACAGAAAAAAAAACTTAGGCCTACAAACATAAAACTATATTTTAAACTGTCACTATCTCGGGCTATTGGTCTGAATGATTGCTATTTCATTAGAATCTTACAAATTTGAGCTTCTGATAGTTTACAAATATCGGCCTACTGTCATATAAAACTTGAGTTAACTTTAAAGTGAACAATAGTACAGTCTAACCTAAACGACTGTAATTAAAATATTTGTGGTTAAAATAGTTGATTAAGTTGGCCTACGATTAGAGCGTATGACGTTTTGTTTTGTTCTCCAAAACGTTATTTCAGGTCTAAGTGTTTAATTGTAGGCTATGTACTCTTACAATCTCTGCAAGGAACCAGTTACATATAAGTTAGTTTGTTGTTTTTAGGCCTAAGTGAAGTAGTTACTTCTGAAGAACCAAGTAAATAAACGGTACCAGGAACTGGAACATACTTTCTCACAAACATATTTAAATTATTAAACAGATTCACAGTGACTTCATAATTGTAGGAGGGGTAGGAGAGGTGATTTTAAACTAGGAGATTAACTAATAAATATTATTATTATTAGCTAGAGATAAAACTATTCGATCGATTTCGAACAAATTTGCACCAAACAAGTAAATTATTCCTGTATAGATGCACAAAAAAAGGTTTTGAAGTTTTTTGAAAAACAACCCCCTTTTCGTGCATCTATCTATACAGGCTTACTTGACATGTCTGGTGCAAATTTGTCTGAAATCGATCGAATAGTTTTCGCTCTAGCTTTTTATACGTATATACAAACATACATACATACATACGTACAAACATACAGACAGTCATTTTGTAAAAACCACTTTTCTGGACTCAGGGGGTCCCAAAACGGATATTTTCACAAAAATCTCAACATCGATTTTTTTTTGCGATCGGTATTCTATACTATAGTATAGTGAGAAAGTAAAAGTAATTTACACTTCACACTTCATACATCCATCCATAGAATAGAAAGCATTTTGCTTTAGCCATTTCTCAATTATAGTTTTTACAGTTTTTTCAGACATATTTCTAGCACATAAAAGTAGTCTATAGTCGATTTTGGTGGAGGAAAACTGACTGACCAATATCCATAAGGAGTGTTTGTCTTATAAGTTGTAGTCATTGCCAATAGCTAAATATTGCTCTGTTTTAAAGGAAAATGTACTACTTACCTATACTATTATAAAGAGGTTAAATTTGTTTGTTTGTATGCAGTGGGTAATCTCTGGAACTACTGAACCGATTGAAAAAATAGTTGTACTAATAAAAAGCTACACTAACCCTGAGTAACATAGGCTATAATTTTGATAAAAGCCTTTTTTATTTCAATATTTGTAAATTTAGTCGGAGAAAATCTTAGGTTAGGCCTAGACTGATGAATCATCACATGCACTTACATTTATTATCATAGCAAGCAATTGAATAAAATAACTGATAAAACAGCTAATTTCAAAAATTGAAGCAATTATTTAAATTTCTAACTGTTAGGTTAGGTTTTTATTAAAGTGTATACTTGAGCCTTGCTCGTTCTTTTAACCTTTATTATAACCGCTGTTATAAAATATACGAAATAATTTGATTTGAACATTTAACATTATTTACCCTCTTAGCGTTGGTGTTATTATTAATAATATTATAAAAAGGTAAAATTTGTTTGTATGTAGGGGGTAATCTTTCGAACTATTGAACCGATTGAAAAAATAGTTTTACTATTAAAAAGCTAAACTATCTTTGAGTAACAGGCTAGAATTAATTTTGATTTAAGAGTTAAAACAACCCCTAAAACAATAAAAATTAATTGTGATACTTTTCTTAAAGCTAGAGAGCTGAAATTGTGTACTTTTATTTCTTACAAGACACAAAGAAAAAGTAAAGTAGATTTGCATTTTGTCGCGTGCTACTAAGGGGTGAAAATGAGATAAAAACCCCTAAAACAATAAAAAGTAATTGATATATTTTCCTTAAAGTTAGTGAGCTGAAAATTTGTACATTTATTTGTTACAACATACATAAACAAAACAAATTATGTATTGACATTTTGTCGCGTGCTGCTAAGGGCTGAAAATGTAGTAAAAATGTCGATTGTTTCCTTAAAACTAGAGAATAAACCCTTAAGAAATTAAGGAATTTAAAAATAATAAACCACTATGTTACATCCAAATTAAAATAAATCAAACATATTAGAATTTAATAGTATAGCCTATATATATAAAACTAGGGGCTCTGCCCCTGGACGCTTCGCGTCCCAACCCCGCCTTGGCCTTCGGCCTCAGATGGCTGCTTCGCTTCGCTCGCAGTTGGAAAATTCGCTAAAGAATCTTGTTAATCTTTGGCTCGTTTGTACATAAGTGACCGAGCACAAATCAGCTGTTTTATTTGGCAGCTGACTCAAACTCATTAAACATTATCTCCATAAGATTAACATGGGAAATTTGAACGATTGTTTGGCGGAGCTCCTTCTTAGGTTAATAGCGGCTAAAGGAATGATTGGATCTTGAATCTGACGGAAAATCTCTTCTTTAAAATCTAATTTTCTACAACTATTGTATTTAACATTTTTGCTATCTCTTACCGTTTTCTTACTAAATGCGCTCAAAGTGAGAAATTGAAGAAATTGAAAAAATCTAAAAAATCTTTCCCACCCAAAAGGTGCTTCCAAAATTAAAAAATGTTAAATTCTGGCAATTTTCCCAAAGGTTTCTCGTCGAGAGCTTTAATTCAAGTATGAGGTTGAGGGGGGTACGATTACAGGAAGTGCCTAATAATTAATATCAGTGAATCAGTGAAACCGGCTAGCTTTAAAAACGTTGGGCGGAGCTTCCCTTCTCGGATGAATAGTGGCTAAATGGATGATTGGACCTTAAATCTGATGAAATCGTTAGTCTGAAATTAAATTTTCTACAACTTTTGTATTTAACAATTTTTGCTATCTCTTACCGTTTTCTTACAAAACGCGCTCAAAATGACAAAATTAAAAAAATCGAAAAAAAATTTCCCGCCCGAAAGGTGCTTCCAAAATTAAAAAATGTTAAATTCTGGCAATTTTCTCAAAAGTTTCTCGTCGAGAGCTTTAATTCAAGTATGAGGTCGAGGGGGTACGATTACGGGAAGTGCCTAATAATTAATGTCAGTGAATAAGTGAAACCGGCTAGCTTTAAAAACGTTGGGCGGAGTTTCCCTTCTCGGATGAATAGTGGCTAAATGGATGATCGGATCTTAAATCTGATGAAAAATCTTTGGTCTAAAATTAAATTTTCTACAACTTTTGTATTTAACAATTTTTGCTATCTCTTACCGTATTCTTACAAAACGCACACAAAGTGAAAAAATGAAAACATTAAAAAAATCTAAAAAACTTTTCCCGCCCAAAAGGTGCTTGCAAAATTAAAAAATGTTAACTTCTGGCAATTTTCCCAAAAGTTTCTCGTCGAGAGCTTTAATTCAAGTATAAGGTTGAGGGGGGTCCGATTACGGGAAGTGCCTAATAATTAATGTCAATGAATCAATGTTACCTTAGATAAAATAAAACCTGAACACAAAATCTTACAATAAATACGTTTACTAACCTCAAACGCGGAGCCCTCTAGTTTATTGAATTAAGTTCAGTACAACTCTAATTACCCTAATCAAGAGGGACAGGGTCGGATTCAGATAGTTGGATATTGCTCAGGAATTAAAAAAAGCACGTTAGGTATAGAAAAAAAAGGTTATTTGTGAAATTGAGAGTACTACATAAATTTGTTGTTTTATAAAGTACTAGGGGAAACCCCTGCGTACACCCTGAATTTACTCAAAAACCGTGGGCCTACATTTTAACATAAAATGTCGAGGCACCCTTTTTGTAGCCCTTTTGATTCCCTATCGGACGATGTATTTGTCAAAACAATCGGATGAAGGATAATAGTTAAGTTATGCGCAGCAATTGGTTTGTTCGACCCAGCATCCTACACCAACACTGTAAACACAGCAATATAGTGTGTACATTTGCCGTCATCGTCTTTAAATTAGCTAACTGTTTCGACAGTTACACCATCCGATAGGGAATCAAAAGGTCTACAAAAAATGTATCTTGAAATTTGTCGTTAAAATGTACGGGTTTTGAGTAATTTAGGTTGGAAATTTTCAAACAGCCGCCATTTTAATACACGATTGGATAGAATCGCTCATTTTTTTCTTGAGATAGATCATTGTTAGGTTAAACTTCGTGCCGAGTTTTAACTCAATCGGCCGACCCGTTCTCTAGATATGAATTATTTTTGTAAAAAAAAAACAAAACGGCGGATATCTGGAAAGCGATGCGTTTATGGGAATATGCACATTTTTTTCTTATTTTAGCCATAGAATGATCCACCGAGACATTTAATGACACCCCAAAATGTGTTCTGGGGACCGTGATCAGTGCCCATTGACCATTCCCTACCTTAGGTCTAACCATAAGGGTCGTCTAGCCCATCTTTCCTATGGAAATTCGTTTAAAAAGATACGCAACAATTTCAATACAATTGAATGGTTCAAGTCTAAATGTTGACCAAAAAACCCAGGAGATAATCCTGATATTACATTATTAATACGCTCGACTCGTCCTATTCTATACACAACTTCCATAATCCGAATGACAATCTCTTAGGTTACTTACGTACTGGGATTTCTGTGTTTATAATCCTCCCGCCGCAAGCAACCCCCTCCCTTTAATATTACCTAAAATTGAATTGTTCCCTCCTTCCTCTTCGACTCCACAGCAATTAACTTAATAGGCAACGCAGGAGGGATTTTGTTAGTCTTACAGAACAAGTGCATTATTACAATTGTTGTTTCGTATTAATTAAATGATCAATGTTTTAATAAAGTTGTCGAGAGTAATTACTGTATTAATATTTAGACTGTTGTAGTTGGATAGACCGACATGTTGAAACTTTCTTTTGGTTTCGGGTGACTCGAATATGAACCGATATTCGCGTAGTTTTATTCTATACCGTTGAAATGAGTCGAGCGAATTTCCAAAATTAGGTTTTAATAATTTAGGGTTCAGCCAGTAATTTTTTGAAATTGATCTACTCACGAAGGCGCTGAACAGCTGCCCCCGTGAAAGAAATGTATCAGCCTCCAAGTCCCGGCTCACGCACTGCTTCGTTTCGCTCGTAGCGGATAAACTCGCTTTGCTAGTTGACGCTTCGACCTTGTGGAGTGCTTCCCTTCAGCGTTGCTCGTTTTTTTGGGAACCAGGTGGGCTATAAGGTCGTGTAAAAAAACAAAATGTGTAGAAGAATCTCGTGCATTTTCTTTTAGATAAGCCCTAAAAAATTTTCATCACACGAAAAATCACCAAACAATTTTATCGGTTGTTGGATTTTTTGGCTAATGAACTCGTCCGAGCGACTTGAGTACTTGGACCAATCGGACGTAAAATACGTACAAGTTTGAACTTCTATTCTACACTATTATTATAAAGAGGTAGAATTTGTTTGTTTTTTTTTTGTTTTTTTTTGTATGCAGGGGGTAATCTCTGGAACTACTGAACCTGTTGAAAAAATAGTTTTACTAATAAAAACTACACTATCTCTGAGTAACATAGGCTATAATTCATTTTGATCAAAACATTTTTTATTTTAATATTTGTAAATTTATTCGGAAAAAATCTTAGGTTAGGCTAGACTGATGAACCATCACATGTATTTACATTCATTACCATAGAAACCAATTGAATAAAATAACTGATAAAACAGTTTGCTCCAATATTTCCATTTACTGATTTGCAACTTTGAACCAATTATTCGAATTTCTAACTTTTAGGTTAGGTTATTATTAAAGTGTACACCTGAGCCTTGATGGTTCTTTTAACCTTTATTATAACTGCTTTTATAAAATACTAGGGGAGACCCCTGCGTGCTCCGCACGCCAACCCCAACGGAACTTTGTAAAATTATGTGTTATGTTTTATTTAGCCTATAATAAAGGTGTAGTATTAATAATAACCTCAAAACTAAGATGGTAAATAATGTTAAACGTTTACATCAAATTATTTCTTATATTTTATAACAGTAGTTATAATAATGGGTAAAAGAACCAGCCAGGCTTAAGTCTACACTTTAAACCCCTAACCTAAAAGCTAGAATACAAAAATAATTGCTTCAAATTTTGAAATCAGCTGTTAAAGGAAATATTGGAGAAAACAGCTATATTAATACACACAATGGTGTATTTCATTATACTGAAGTGTGTATTAAGGCATGGTTGCACCAACCAAGGTTAGTTAATCGAGCATCTTCATGAAACATTTCAGTACTTCTAACCTCCAGGATTGTTATTTGTTATTTTATTCAATTGGTTGCTACGGCAATAAATGCAAATAAATGTGTTGGTTTATCATTCTAGGCCTAACCTAAGATTTGTTTCCGACTAAATTTACAAATATTGAAATAAGAAAAAGGTTTTTATCGACATGAATTGTAGCCTATGTTACTCAGGGATAGTGTAGCTTTTTATTAGTAAAACTATTTTTTCAATCGGTTCAGTAGTGCCAGAGATTACCCCCTACATACAAACAAACAAACAAGCAAAACAACAAACTTTACCTCTTTATAATATTAGTATAGATAATATTAATTTGTTCTGAGTCAATTAAATAATTAAATAAAGTTTTAATATAATATATTAGTAAGCCTACAACATAGGCCAAAATATCGAAATGTTTTCAGAGGGATTTTCTTTCTTTGTAATCAAGGTCATCGAAATCTGGATTTATTGCAATAAAAACTTCAAGCCAAGCTTTTCTTGTGGCACTCCTGTCTTTAAAGACATCTATTGTCCCACCAAGGAAATTAAAAAATCAATGGCGACCTCAGTCATTGTGAAATAACGATACACTTTTTAATGGCTTGTGGGTGACACCGACTAAATGCCGGCCAATGTGAATGTGCACGTTTCAAACACGTGACCACTACCGAGAAACTCGCCGGTCGTTGATAACCGTCCACCGTCCATTCCAGTGGCAGTAGGCGGCTGCTACCCGGCTCGGCGTCGGCAAAATATCGTTGCCGCTGAGTGTGGAAGATCTCATATTCTTTTTTGTTTAAATAAAATATTTTTTCCGGTCGGATTTTTGCCGGACGTCCAAAACCGGTCAGTGTGAAAGGATCCTTACCAATCTTCTCAAGTAAATCTCTATATTTACGGAAATTCAATAAAAGCAATTAAAGCTGGAGAATGAATAAAATATGGCGAATGACGATTGTTCTAATGTTCAAGGAAGAAACACAAGTTTCAAGATTTAATTATTTTCTGTCGAGAACAAAAAGCATCCGTCTTGTTTTGCAATTAGTGTTTTGAAAATTAAATAGAATCGTTGTAAAGAGAGAAAAAGAAGAAAATAAGGAGATTAATTGCAAAGACGGAGGTAAAGGGGAGGGAAGGGTGATCACAATTTGTGTCTTTCCTTGTATAAAATTAAATTTAACTGTTTAGACTCCAAGGTAGACTTAAGTAGGACATTGCTGTTGCATAAATAATAGGGAAGTATGTCTCTATTTATGTAAGCAACTGTAGTAGGCGAGTGATTATAGTTTTAAAAAATGTACAATAAACGTATTAGTTGATTTAAAAAAGTTATTTATTTGCCTAAAAAGTTCGTTATTAGTGTTTTCATTGGTTCAAAACGTTTCCATACCAAAATATCCACTCACATAGGGTGTTTCAAAAACTTTATACAATTTAAAATTTTAAATGGTTAGTCGTATATCAAGAAAACACCAAGAACAAAAAACGTCTTAAAATAACTTGTTAAACCCGAAATCGTCATAAAATACAGGGTGTCCCGTAAGAAATTCGAAAATTGTCCCCCACATTGGAAAAAGGTGGTAAAATTTTGAAATTTCAAATTCATATTTTTAATGATCACTGATAAGTAGGCGAAGTCCTCTATTTAAAGTTTGCTGTACATCTTGCACTTCTGGAGATAATAATGGTGGCCCAGTTAAAATGGACGCTAGTACGTAAATAGCCTACTAGTTAACAGTTTCCTTAGGCTGAAACCACACTGCGCCAAGCAATTTGATTGAAGCAAACCGAAACAAAATGTTTCAGTTTGACTGAACATTCCCAACCCACATTAAAAGAAACAGTCCACTCAAAGTTCCCAGGCATTTACTTGTAGATATGTCTCTCCCTTTTTTAAAGTGATGATATCAAATAGTGTATATATTACCGTTATGACCGATGATGAGTTTTGGGTGCATCCTTACAACAAAATAAGAAGTTATAATGATACTATTATACTATTAAATCATTGTTATTTGAACTGCGACATTATGAAAATAAGTTTTATAATTATATTCCGAATATTGATTTAATAAATAAATGCTGTTATATACTGTCTTACAATATTCTATTTGACAATATTCTATTTGGTCGTTTTGGCTATTAGTAAAACACGTAATTTATCAAGTAGCCTACTATTACATTTTTAATTTCCAACATATTTTGTAAATTATTTAAATGAAATCGTAAAATTTACTACGGCTTTCTAACATTACGACCTAAAAAGTAATTTTAAGTCTAGGCCTAACCTAAAATTATTGTATGTAGGCCTATGTTGCCGTTAAGACAGGTAAAAAAATTAAACATACACACAATAATTTTAGGTTAGGCCTAGACTGATGAAAAAACATGTTATGTTTATTGAATGTATTTTCAATGAATAGACATTTAACTGCACGTGTTTACCATCTTAGCTTCGATGTTACTATTAATTCTACACCTTTATTATAATAACATTAAACTTATGTAAACAGTAAATATTTGTATAAAAAACAAACTAATAATAAACGACATTTGAAAGATTAAAATTTAACTTTAGACATTAGTTTCGCCTTGTAAAACAAATAATAAATAATAATTATGTATATAAAATACTGTTAAATACAGGCTATAATAGAAGAAGAAAGATGTTTACATCCCTTCATTTGTAAAATGTTTGATTCAAACCGGGGTTCTTCAAACAACACCAGGCGTGACTGGTTACGACTGAGGCAAACAAAACGTTTGACCGTGCCAGTGTGAACGTGTTTCCTCTACTACCGTGATAATTCCGCCCCCTTGGTTTGTGCCAAACAGCTTGAGTCAGTTTCAAACTGACTCAGGCTGTTTTGTTCGATGCAGTGTGGCTTCACCCTAAGTTTTTGTTACCCTGACTCTATATAACATTTTTAAGAATGGTGGTCCTCTTTTAAAAAA
>JAGFPH010005207.1:66588-101476 GCA_018207615.1 Philaenus spumarius
CTAACACGTAAAAAATATAAAGCCTTCTTTATAACTTAAAGTAGTTTCCTAGATTATTAATTTATAAATAGAATCCGAAACACGGTATTACGAATGCATGTTTCAACGATTTTGCGGCTTGAGTCAGGCCTTTTGCATTGAAATCATACTGTACACTCGGGAGTTTTCTTCAAGGTAAAGAAAAGCCTTAACTTCAACTAATTAACTTTACATAAAATGTATGATATAAAATTTTCTTAAAGTGGAAGAAAATACAGCTAATGTTCTTCAAGCTATGTATGAGCTTCAATGTTCAGGTCATCCTGAAGATGAACAAGGCATGTTATGTACATTAGAAACCCTGAGTTATCACCGTACATTACATAATACTGGAACTATGTTCTTAAATAGAAACGTACGACCACTTGTTATTAGTGAATTTCCATAGGAAAAATGAGATATTGCAGATACTCTTTTGGTGCAACCTAAGGCCAGGAATGGTCAATGAGCACCGATCATGGTCATCAGAACAAGTTTTCGAGTGTCGTTAAAAGTTTTATAACTATATATATAAAAGCGAAATACCACTCACTCACTCACTGACTCACTCATCAAACTCATCACTCATTCTCAAAAACTACCAAACGGATTGAAATTAAATTTGGTATGTAGCTTCCTCTAGGGCCATAGGTGCTCACTAAGAAAGGGTTTGAAAAAAATCGAAATTTTAGGGGGTTTGGGGGGGGGATCAAAGTTATTAAAAAACGATTTCTTCAAAACTACCGAACGGATTGGATTGAAATTTGGTATGTTACTTCCTTTAGGGCCATAGGTGCTTACTAAGAAAGGGTTTGAAAAAATTCGAAATTTTAGGGAGGGTTTGGGGGGGATCAAAGTTATTAAATTATGATTTCTTCAAAACTACTGAACGGATTGGAATGAAATTTGGTATGTAGCTTCCTCTAGGGCCATATGTGTTAAATAAAAAAGGATTTTTAAAAAATTGGAAATTTTAGGGGGATTTGGGGGGTAAAAATGACTAAATCACGATTTCTCCAAAATAACCGAACAGATTGGAATTAAATTTGGTATGTAGCTTCCTATAGGGCCATAGGCGCTCTCTAAGAAAGGGTTTCAAAAAATTCGAAATTTTAGGAGGAGTTCCGAACGGATTGGAATGGAATTTGGTATGTATTTTCCTCTAGGGCCATAAGTGCTCACTAAGAAAGGGTATGAACAATTTCGAAATTTTAGGAGGGGTTTGGGGGGATCAAAGTTACTAAAATCATAATTTCAGATATTTTATTATTATGACAATAGTGCTTTTATTATTGAAGATCTATATATATAAAAGCCAAATACCACTCACTGACTGAACACTTAAAAAGAATACAATTACGTTAAAAAGACTGAAAATACCAACCACCACGGGCAACGCCGTACGGGTCAGCTAGTATGAATATATATTTTCGCACTATAACGGCCGCATTTTACGTCTGAATTTGTTTTTACTTCTTGGTTTTCTAATTATATTTTTCGTTCTAGAATTAATCGTTTTGGAGTTTTATCTAAACAAAATAAATAGAAGAGAATATTCTATCTATTTTTTTTATACTACCTTAGGCCTATAGCTCTTCTGGTCCTCAAAATCTATCAAAACATAAAAAGCGAGTTTGTCTACTGCGAAGACCGCAAGCACTAGGTGCAAACTCGAGTTTTACCACCTAATGCTGAGGTGCAAACACATTCTACTAACATATTTTGTACACGCAGTCAGCAATTCGGCTTTTTCGTGAGTAGACCAATTTATTAAATAGTTGGTTGAAACCCTAAAACGTAAAAACTAAATTTTGGAAATTCTCTAATCGCGTGTTTATTTACTAAAGATGTTTCACTAAAGTCCAACTTATCGTTTTAACATTTTAATTTAATTTCATACAAGGAAAACACAAATTGTGATCACCCTTCCCACGCCTTTACCTCCATCTTTACAATTAATCTCCTTATTTTTCTTTCTTTACACAACGATTCTATTTAATTTCCAAAACACTAATTGCGAAACAAAACAATTGCTTTTTGTTCTCGACAGAAAATAATTAAATCTTTAAACTTACGTTTCTTCCTTGAAAATTAAAACAGTCGTCATTCGCCATATTTTATTCGTTCTCCAGCTTTAATTGCTTTTATTGAATTTCCGTAGATAATATAAAGATTTCCTCAAACAGATTGGTGAAAGTAGAAGCTTCCTTTAGAAAAATATTTGTTCGTCTTTAATGACGCATAAACGCAATCTAAATCTATAGAAGAGGTTTTGTCCTAACAGAATGACTGACATATGATCAACCTAGAGCGAACTACTTGAGATACAAATACGAGATTTTAAAGGAAGGGCTGAGAAGCCAAGGGGTATAAGTGTAGTGAAGTTAGTTTTGATACAACTCAGTTTAAAGTTAAACTGTTATAATCAAATCCAGGTAAAACCATGATCACTAAAACAAGTATATTTTTAACTGCTAGGTTCTAGACTAACATAATAACAAAGATTAATTTGATTTTCATCCTCTTATTCTTTGTTATCTGCCAATATTTTATAAAAGTTGTCACTTGTACCCCTGGGCTGTTAACACGTTCACTACTAAGGACGCTCATGTGAGCTTGACACAAAATATTGCAAGTATTTTCAATACACAATGCATTGCGTGCTTCGCACTCCAACCCCCGCATTGTGAGTATTTTCAATTTTCAAGCGACTTGCATCACATGTAGACCTATCCCTTGGCTTCTAAGGTAAACAGCTCTTCTATGAAGTAGTTTTTTTTCGCCACTAGAACTCAGCACATGATAGACTTACAGTTATATTCCTTGGCCACAAACATTTTAAAGTGTTGAAGAGCCAGTTTCTGCACTTAACTCCATTATTTAAAAAATATCACATGTTCCCATTGGCTTCTCAGCCCTTCATATTCTAATAGAGTCATAGACGCACACTAAAGAAAGCATTTTGCTAAATTTGTATTGTAAAGCGTAAAAAATAGCGAAAATTCGGATAAAACAATTTTGTTACGATCAAACGCTTGGCAACACATGCTTCATCCCAGCTTAATAAATTTAGAATCAGTTCATTATTCTTCACTGCCAACAGATTTTAAGGTTAGATTAACAAATTTAAAGTAAAAGCACAACAACTACAAAAAAACAATCAACGAAAAATGTTGAATGTATTATACGAGTCATTCAATTCAAACATCTGTTGTTACCATTATTATAAATAAAACAGCTGATAAAAAGCGTAACCTAATTTTAAGTTAGGAAAATGAACCAAAACTTGTAAAAATTCGGATAAAACAGCTGTTCAGATCAAAAGCTAGCAACACATGTTTGTTTACATTCTTTACCACGGCAACCAATCAGTTTATTATTCTTCACATACCAACAGGTCTTTAAGGTTATATTAACAAACTTAAAGCAAACACAATAAACGGTATCAGGAAACTGACACATACTTTCTCCCGCATTATAGAAACTTAATAAATAAATACTATTACTAATTTATTGTGATTTTTTTTATTTTTAACAGTCATTTTCCCATAAATATCCATAAAATAAAGGAAAAATCAACTTTTCTCAAAAACGGCTCGAACGATTTTGATTAAAATTTTACAGTTTATAGTACTTTAGGTCCCTAATAAACTATGAAATTTTAATCAAAATCGTTAGAGCCGTTTTTGAGAAAAGTTAATTTTTCCGTTATTTTATGGGTTTTTATGGGAAAATTACCCTTAAAAATAAAAAATTCACAAAAATGAAAAAACGCCTGGAGATACCGTGGATTAGTACCTCCATACCAAATTTCATCAAAATCGGACGACTGGTTTAGGCTCTAGGTCTGATAACATCCACACAGACACACAGACACACAGACACACAGACACACAGACACACAGACACACACACAGACATCACTCCGAAAACCACTTTTTTAGGTTCAGGGGGACCCAAAACGGATATTTCCACCAAAAACTCAAACTCGAAAATTTTGACGAATACAATACTTTCTCCATATACTATGGTATAGGGGGAGAAAGTAAAAAATCTACGAAAAATGCTGACTGTATTGTAATTCAATTCAAACATCTGTTGTTACGTATTATAAATGAAACAGCTGATTTGGATCAAAAACGTAAATCAATTTTAGGTTAGGCCTACAACGGACCAAATCACGATTTTTTGCAACTAACACGGCAAATTCAGAATCAGGTAGCTATTCTTCGCAAACTAACAGTTTTTTTAGATTAGTTAAAAGAAAACAAAATTCTTACTGTATTGTAAGTCAAACATCTGGTGTTACATATTATAATGTTTCCTTTAGTTGGTAATATCAAATTTTGTTGTAAATTTTGCAACGCATGCCTCAGTTCGAATTAATGGGGTGGGGTGGGGGTCGTGTCTATTTCGATTTATGTAGTACATTTTCTCTGTATACGTCACCGCTCAATCGTTATTTCCATGAAAATATCAGAGTATACAATAATCTGTTTGCATTTGCTTTCCCATGGGTCGCCGCCAGTGTTGGTGAGCGTAGCGAGCAGGGACGGAACCCCTAGTATCTATATATAGGTGGCTTTGTTCTGACTGACTGACATAAAACCAAGACACTCGGTTAGGTTTGCAAATTTTGATTTCAAAGCGAACAAACGAAGAAATTCCGTGGGTTCTCTCCCAGCCCTAGAACAGATACGTCAGCTGTTTTTGAACAAAAGCTTAACTACACAATTTTCGTGTAATTATTATTTTTCCGTGAAGTAAAATTCCAGTGACAATAATCTAGCTGTCAGACACAAATACGTTTACAACAGCTAGGATCAAACGAATGCGTCAATTACCGTTCGCTTTACTTCCGCCCTCCTGCTCTTGTACCATAACAGACGTGAAGTTAACTTGTCGGGCAATCTTGCAAGTCTCGTTTTGTTTCTGTTCCGCCCCTTTCTATTTAAATAAAAAGTAAAAACAGTCGAGCCAACTTAAACACAACGAATTTATTCGGCATAAGAACGTATTTAAATTTCCCTCCCCCGCGCGTAGATGGGATTGCCTGATTTTTAATTTTCCTATTCACAAAAGCGTGAAAGAGGGTGGTGTCAAATTGAATATAGAGACAACTCCCGGGGGAACTCCGGGTCAATGTGGAAGAAATGTGTAATTACCTTGAGCGGGGAGTGAGTTGTTTGTACGCCGGCTGATATCACTTCTCCCAATAATACACTTAATGTGATTTTACTTCATTAGAATTAAACAATTAAAGAAACCTCATTTCATTGTAGGTTATTAGCGAATTTCCAAAGGAAAGATGAGCTATTGCAGTGACTCTTAGGGTGAGACCTGAGGTCCGGGAGTAGTGGATGTGCACCAATCATGGTCCCAGAACACGTGCCATTCAAAATTAAATATATACCTACAGAGTGTTAAATAAACCTTTCAGGACTTCGGATTGAAGAAAAGAAGAAAAAGTTCATAAGAAGGTATCTTCTAAACGTTTAGTTTTCCGTCTGTCTGTCTGTGTTTTTACTCAGAAGATATCAACTTCAAACTATTACACTTATTTTAAACTTTAAGGAACTTGTATTAAAAAATACAAATAAAGACTATAATATTGCTTAGTGAATTTTGCATAAGGACTTTAAGGAATGACTTATAAAATAACTTAACAGTAACAACTTTTCGTACTAGAAACATGAAATTTTACCATTATTACAACAAAATTTAGTCGTTTCCATAAAATTGCAAAAACTCAATAGTCATGGACCCTTATTAAGGAGATAACATTTAGCAACATTTTTGTCTCTTTTGAGATTTAGAAAATTAAGATGGCCGCCATTTTGAAATGGTACAAAGTATAAATTTGATAGGTCATACCAAAATGGGTCTTATTAGACATAATCCATGTACCAAGTTTGAAGTTGTCTTATTTTTAGAAGTTTTTTAAAAATTTCTTAGTTTTAGAAGTTTGAGGTTCTAAGGTTCTTCTAAGGTTCCTAATATATAACGTATGAAGTAAAAAACACATACAGACAGATACTCGGAAAACTAAACGTTTTAGGACATACCTTCATAATATGAACTGTTTCCGTTCTTTTTACCGAATTTTCAAAGGAAAAATGAGCTATTGCAGTGACCCTTATGGTAAGATCCAAGGTCGCGAGTAGCAAATGAGCACCGATCATGGTCCCCAGAAAACCATGATGGTTTTGGGGTGCCATATAAATTTATATATATGTATAGCCTATATGTGTTCGCACTCTAGTGACCGCATTTTAAGTCCGATTTGGTTCAAATTTGGTACACATGTTGGTTATCTACGTCGCTAGAACGAGTTCGTTAACCAAAAAATTCCAACAATCGGAAGCACGTTTTTTGACCAAAATTAACTATTTTTTAGATTTTTCCTACGTGAATGAATTTGTTTTTGAGTTTTTTCTACAAATTCTACAAATATAAATGAGCTTGGCGTGCGAAGCACGCAATGCACTGCGTATTAAAAATATTCTTAAAATGCAGCTATTTTGCATTTTGCAGCTATTCAGCTCCGTCGTGAATAGATCTATTTCCCAAATTGTTGGTTGAAACCCTAAAAATAGGCTTATAAACTTAATTTTTGAAATTTGCTCAACTTAACGTCAGCGGTTTGGCTGCGTGGTTGAATTATTAAATAGCTTAATTTGTTGAAAACTGTGGCTTTCATGTGATCTCGTAAGCCTGTTAAGAGAGGTAACCAAATCCTGTTTATTTCCAGTGTTATAAACTATGCCTTGAGCTGTGATTAACAAACTGTGACATATTCTGCTTAACATAGATCAAATTTGAGTAAATATATGAGGGAAATGTAAAAATCTGAATTTTAGAGAAACTCGCTCTACGAGGCTCTTTATTCGATAAACCTGCCGTAATTCTTGCAGCTTTTTTTGTAGTAGAAAACTTTGAAAGTGAGACTGGAATTACCCTACAGTCTAATACTGTACATCAGCAGTGAATGAATGGATGAGCCAAAATAATAAGTCACTAACGACATCAATGCTGACAACCAACGTAAGGTTTGTCATTAAAAATAATACCCTCGAAAGTTTCTTACATAAAGCATTTACATGTGGTTGCCAGGTAAGCTTATTATCCAAGTACAAACCTAATAGTTTTACACGTTTAACATCAATCACCTATAACTCCATATATAACAGGATATAGTCAGTCTTACTATCATTTATCTTTAAGCAGTTTGCATCAAACCAGATTTTTGCTTTTTCTACAGAATGTTTTAATAAAGCATCTGTCGCAACACCATCTTCACAAAAACAAATTAATGTTGTGTCATCGGCATATAAGACTGACATGGCGGGGATGTCACAGCTGAAATCATTGACAAAGGCTAAAACAGAACCTTGTGGCACACCCTAGTTTACATCTTCACAACCGGACACATCATTACTGCTTACAACCATTTTTGCTTCCTATTGCTTATATATTAATTAATTGCTATTGCTATTAATTTTAATTCTATGTGTTTTATGCCATAGTATTCAAGCTTGCTACACAACTTTCTGTGCGATATACAATCGAAAGTTTAGCGTAAATCAATTAGGCACATACCAGTAAGAAGTCTATTCTCAAACGATCATAATAAATGATTTACAAGCGTTTCAACAGCCATGGCAGTTGAATACACTTAGTTCTAAAACCATATAGCAAATTATTGTCTACTAGTAGTTCTGTGAACAGTAGACCTCGCTCGTTGAAATAACAAATGTGGTTTTGAGCTTAGGTTAAAAATAGTGTGCCAGTAAGGAAGTAAGCCAATTAAAGAAGGTTTAGCCAACTAAACATTATTTTGCAATTCCCGCGATTCCGGGGTTTCTAGTTCTAGTTTTTTTTCTTTTCTTGAGCTTTAACTGCTAAAGATTTTCTTTTAGGGGGCATTGTGTTTTATTTAGGTTAATAATGCGTAAGGTAGCTTTAACTATCGCGTTATTGAGGGAAACCATAGAATTAAATATTTACATACTTAAATAACTAAATCTTACCAATGTATTTACAGTTCCATATCATATTCCAATATTAGAAATAATGAAAACAAACGATGTTAAAGCGTCGTGATAGTGATCTCAACCCATGTACTTCCCACGCTGTCCAACGGTAATTTTTTTATATGTCCTTTATCGCCGTGAGGTTACATTTGTTTCATCTCATTTTGAATTCAAGTAAAGCTAAGTCAAAAACTTTTATGGAATAATAATTTACAGGTATACAGTTTAATTCTTTGATTTATTCTCTACACTTTCTTATAATAATATGTCATTTTTGTTGAAAGGATGTAGTATTCTTAAATTACTATTCAAAATAGGCCTAGTTTTGTTAGCAGTCTTGTAGTAGGAACATAAAAAACTGGTGGTTTCAAAATAATAAATTGATAAATATTTGTATACAGTTCTATTTAGAACTAAATTACGGAACTTTTTTAAATTTATGAAAATAATTACAAAAAATGTTTACTACTTTTTATGTAGGCCTAAACTTGAACTTTTTCCTTTCGTTACTGAACATGCTTGTTTCTTGAGCTATAACTTTGTTAATTTTACTTTAATAATTTTTTTACTGGCATATATGAATTCTTTGAACCTTTATCTACAAAAAACTATGGAACACTTTTGAATTGGTTTAGAATAAACGTATAAAACATGGTTAAAATACAAAAACTTGGACGATTTTTAACAAATTTGAAGTTTGCGGCAATTTTCTGAGCTTACCGTTAGAGATACGGAAAAAATCAAGGATACAATTTTGTTTATAATCAAATTTGTTACAGCAAAATGTTATTAGTTTTTAAATTCGACTTACGGTTAAGTCACAAACTGGCTTTGGAAAAAAGCTTACACTGAGAGAAACGGTGCGGCCGCCATTTTGATTTTATTTAAGGGGTTAAAAATGAAAAATTGAAAAACCCGTATATATACATCGCTCGGCCTAGGAATAAGGAACATTCATGCAAAAAATCATCACAATCGGTCAAGGCGTTTGGCCGTAATCGTGAGACAGACAGATATGCACAGACGAAATGCCGTATGGTCGAGCTAAAACGGAGTCCTCGGTCAATAAAGTAGCCGTAGCCTATAGCTGAACAAAAATACATGATTCTAAAATCGTACTTAGTGAATCTTTTATAGTGAACACACATTCAAATTGGCTAATACATTTCTTCAGACTTTTCTTTTTTATATATAGGTGTCACAAAAAACATTAGCTTTCTATGCAGGATCAAATTGTATACATTGAAATAAAATGAAAAATGTTTTGTAACTTTTTTTAATTCAGCTTGGTTTAGTCGCAATTCGCCATTTTGTTTTTTAACCACTGTAACTCCAGAAATAAATATTGAGTTCAAATTTAGTATTTACTATTTGAAGCATTTTGTATATTAGGTCTACGATTTACTAGTGTACCAAACACCAAGAATTAATTTTAATAATTTTCAAAATGGTGGCCGTTTCACATTTTTAACGCGGATTATTCCGAAAATCGTTAACTTTATACAAATTGCACAAGAGACAATATGTTTTTCAGATACGTCATCGTTACGCCTTTTCTGTATAGACGATTATTTTTAAAACATTTGGCTTTTATTTCTTCAATCAAACTGTCGCTGCCACGAGCTAGTACATGAAATCCCAAATCGTTACTTTCCAGCGTCGAACAAATCGAACATTCGTAGGAGACGTCCCAACAAATAAAAACCCCATCCACAGTAGCTTACCTCGATAGCAATGTGGCTAACATAGATTTGATCCAATCATCCGGGGTCGGATGATTTCCTATCAACGTAATCACTTCGGGGTAGGGGTAGGGGTGGATGCGGTCCATTGTTAGGGGCCTTGCAAGCAATTAAAATCGGAAAAGGCTTATAGGGTATTTATAAGCGATACACTTACAAGAGGGTATTATCTACATAGTTAGTGGATGTTAATTGTCTCAGATTGAAGTGTGTTTAGGCTTTGTTGCAACATGTTGGTGTAGAGGTAATGTAGGCCTAATTACTGACAGATCCATTTTAGTGTCACTATCTACGGTATGTGCCAAAATAAACGGAACTGAAATTAGGACAGCTGATTACATTGTTGATTGTTGCCAGACCACATTGCTTATTATTACTTTCTTGTTTGAGGCTAGTTAACGCTGTAACAGTTCTTACAACTCCAGAGAAAGCTGTTATCGTGAAGCACTATTTATCCTCGTACGGAACAGATAGTTCCGGTGGTCCTAGTTTGATACGAATTGCTGCAGAGTTTCAAGAACAATTTCACAAATAGCAAAGTATCGCTGCTTGTAATTCACTTTCCAGCTACACAAACGACCTTGGCTACGCTAATCCCACGGCTACGAGGTCACTTACTGTATCGCACCTGAATGACGAAGGAAAACTATGTCCAAAGAGGTTTATTTTTGAAGAAATTTTAAATGTAAAGATAGGGAGTTACATCCTCGTTACTGAGGTAAAACCCTTTCGTAATAGGGAATGAAGGTTTTATGTCAACAAATATTAAGCATTTTAAAGACATAAAGGTGTCTCGACTGAAAATCCGCCAAATTTCTAAATAATGGCCTTGATGGTTATGAATGTTTAAAAAAAATATATTTTCAAAGGTTTTTTTTTACGTATATAAGGTACAAATTTGTAAGGTACACTGCTCCTCTACAAGAAATTCCAAAGCGCTTTCTAAGCCTAGTAAAGTGGACTGGATAAAGAAAAAAAGAGAAAACAGAAAGAAAAGAAAAAAAGAAAGAAAGAACAGAAGATAAGATAGAAAAAAAGATTAAAAAATAAAGAAAAGAAAGAAATATACTTTGTAGTACCTACAATATTTTTTAAAAATTATACATAATACAGGTTGTCCCATAAGTAAACGGCCAAACTTCGGGAAATGGTTCTATGGGTCAAAATAAGAAAAAAATGTCATATAAACATATGCCCGACAACGCTTCCTTTTCCAGATATCCGCCATTTTGTCTTTTGTACAAAATAGTTCATATCTAGAGAAAGGGTTGACTGATTGAGTTCAAATTTGGCATGCACTTTAAACTGGCAATAAAATATCGCAAGACAAATAAACAATCAAATCCAATCATGCGTATCCAAATGGTGGCGGTTTGAAAATTTCAAAACTAAATTACTCAAAAACCGTACATTTTAACAAACATTGTCAGGTTACCTTTTTTTGCAGCCCTTCCGATTCCCTATCGGGTAGTGTAACTGTCAAAACGATCCGATGAAGTATAATAGTCAAGTTAAAGATAATGACAGCATATGTACATACAATAATGTTGTGCTTACTGTGTCGGTATAGGATGCCGGGTTGAACAAACCAATTATTACACATCACTTTACTATTCCTTCATCCGATTGTTTTGACAGTTACATCATCCTAGGGAACCAAAAGGGCTGCAAAAAAAGTATCTCAAAATTTGTTGTTAAAGTGTACGGTTTTTGAGTAATTTAGTTTGAAATGTTCAAACAGCCGCCACTTTGAAACCCATGATTGGATTTAGGCGCTTAATTTCCTTAAGATAGATCATTATTGGGTTAAACTTCATGCCAAGTTTTTGTTAAAATGTACGGGTTTTGAGTAATTTAGGTTTGAAATATTCAAACAGCCGCCATTTTGAAATGCATGATTGTATATAATCACTCATTTTTCTTAAGATAGATCATTATTTGGTTAAACTTCATGCCAAGTTTGAACTCAAGCGGTTAAACCGTTCTCTAGATATTAATTATTTAGTAAAAGAAACAAAATGGCGGATATTTGGAAAATTATGCGTTTTTCGAAAAAATATTATTCTTGATTTTCTATTTATTTTGACCTGTAGAACCATTTTCCGAAGTTTTTAACACTAACTTTGTTCCACCCTGTATAAACAAACTGGTGCATAAACTTAAACTTTTTCTTAAAACCTAATTAAACAACTTAAAAAGTACTAAAAGACAATAAGCATCCCTTTAGGTGGTGCTTGTATGGGATTACTTTGGAGGTAACTGGGATAGATGGGGCGTCCGGGCAGGAAAAGAAATACTAAATATACAGATATTATTAAATTAGTATAATGAAAATTGATTGCATTTATAAAGTGCCATTTAACATTTATAACGAAACTTGAATAAGCTAGAACCAATCAAATTGTGTCTCGTTGCGCCACTTTTCCACACCTCCGCGAAATTCCGTAAAGAATATGTAAGTTGTTTTAGAAAAATAAAAACTGATTCAGTGTCAACTCCAATATTAAATTTATTCCATATTTTAAGGGCGAGATGTCCTTTAGACATTTTAAATGCATCCGAGCAGTTCATTTGGAATTCGGTATTTATTATTGGCCTTATCCAGTTTAGAAGATTAGCACAAACATTTATATTTCCCCCTCTTATTATCACTTTAATTAACTCTTACAACTGCATAAACATAGGTGACGCAAAGTTATAAGTTAAATCTAACACAAAACGGAAAAGTGTGAAAATATAGAAGAACCGCTGACACGAGTTGAATTTCCAAAATTAAGTTTAATGTTTTAGGGTTTCAACCAACTATTTGGGGAATTAGTCTATCGCGAAGGCGCTGAAAAGCGAGTTTGCACCTCCACATTACGTCGTCGGATTATGGACTGCTTCGCTCCGCTCGCAGTTCACAAACGCCGGCCACGTGGATTTGAAAAATAATAATAATTTTTATTTCGAGATCTGGCATTATAATTTATCTTACATTTTTGGAAATTATACCAATTACCGCAACCAGTTTTAGGTAATTGGTTTGTAATGAAAGAAGAAAAAAAAACAAAAAGCAAAACAAAAACATATAAATACACAAAATAAAATAATCAGGTTATAAATTAGAACTTTTAAATAATTATTTTACTTTTCGATGGAATTTGTTGGGACCAGGCGGGCTATAAGATCGTGTAAAAAAACGAAATATACAGAATGATCTACCGTATTTATTTTTTTATATAAAACCCCAAAAAGGTTTCATTCTAGTACAAAACAGATTTTTACGCCCAGTCAAAAAAGTGCTTCAGGTTGTTGGATTTTTAGAACTCGTCCGATCAATTTAAAAAATCGACGTGTGTAGCGTTAGAGTGCGAACACATTATATACACATAATGTTTAACGACACCCCATGATGTGTTCTGAGGACCATGATCGGTGCTCATTGACCACTCCCGCCCCCTTTACTTCTTAACATAAAACTCACTGCAAACTTATCTTTCCTATGGAAATCCGCTGAAAGTAGTACTTAAAGGAGATCAAGCTATACGTATTTTTGAACAGATACCATCGGAAAAAGTTGAGTTCTTATAATGATAAACTAAAATCGTTAAAATCGTGTTTTTTACACGCCAGACTGTTATTATTGCTTCCAATCAAGAATTCACAATTAATATTACCCAAGAGTGCGTGTATCGGGTTAGCGTGACGTCACCACACCTCAGCCTATCAGTTTGACGATCTTACCTCCGCTTTTATTTACTGTGTTATCTGCGCTCTCTGTTTTATTTTTATTCATCAACAACACTTGCTTTTGCATATTTTATAAAGCTCTCTGTGTGATTGCCGCTTATTTCGGTTTGTTTCGTTTTGGAATGTAGGAGCGATTCCAGCAAACATTTCCACATCCAAGTTCCCTGGCTAAAAAACTCCAAATCGATTACTCCCGTTCAAGCGTAAATAACGTGATCAGCTGTGCACCAATAAGCGCTAACAAACAAGCCGGGTTTTAGGGAATTTCCATAGGAAAGATGAGCTATTGCAGTGACCCTTATGGTGAGACCTAAGGTCGGGAGTAGTAAGTGAGCACCGATCATGGTCCCCAGAACACGTTTTGGGGTGTCATTAAAAATTGTGTACATGTGCTTGCACTCTACGTCCGCACTTTAAGTAAGATTTGTTTCAAATTTAGTACATGAGTTCGTTAGCAAAATGACAAACAACCGATAGACTATTTTTTGAGATTTTTCCTACAAGAATGGATTTTTTTTAGAGATTTTTCTACGAATATAAATGTAGGATGTTATTCTGCACGTTTTTTTTACGCCACCTTATAGCTGGCTTGGTTCCCCCAAAATCGATCAAAACGTAAAGTACCATAAAAGTACCCGGTTCAAAGCCATGTGGTGGATTTTACCGTGGGGTTGGGGTGCGAAGCACGCAATGCTTTGTGTATTGAAGATACTCCCAATATGCGGAAAGGCGTGCGAAGCACTCACTGCTTTGTGTATTGAAGATACTCCCAATATGCGGAAAGGCGTGCGAAGCACGCAATGCTGTGTGTTGAAGATACTCCCAATATGGGGGTTGGCGTGCGAAGCACGCAATGCTTTGTATGTTGAAGATACTCCCAATATCCGGAATGGAGCCCGAAGCACGCAATACATTGTGTATTGAAGATACTCCCAATAAGGGGGTTGGCATGCGAAGCATGCAATGCTTTATGTATTGAAGATACTCTCAATATGCGGAATGGCGTACGAACCATTTTGCAGCTATTCAGCACCGTCGTCAATAGACCTATTTCCCAAATTGTTGGTTGAAACCCTAAAACATAGGCCTATAAACTTAATTATGGAAATTCGCTCAACTCACGTCAGCGGTTCAGCTGCGTGGTCGAATATTTTCTTTCCTGTATATAACGTAATATGTGCAAAATTCAGATCTCTCGCTTCATGGCGACTACACGAACTATTATTTAATTTTAAGAGCAGTTATCCATTTCAGCCCTTAGACCCAAGTAATGGAAACGCAAATTTGTTTTCTTTCTTTTATGTCGTCAAAGAATAATTACGATAGTTGTTTGTATTTCAGAATGGCGATGGGTTCGAGTCCGTTGGCATTGAACTCTTCGAAGCCTCGATCGATGACCGAACCTCTGAAGATGACATCCGCGGTCAACCTCCACAACACAAAGGCTAACCAGGTAAGGTTATCAGCACTTGAGAAGTTACACTCTAGAACTGGAGTGACAGAATATACATATTATGAGCTTCGAAACGTTCAGATTTCCGTAAAAATGCTGGGAAGTGGGTTAAAAAAGTGGTCCAGTGGTTCCCCCAACAACTCCACTAAACTTTACTTCGACCCATGCACGTTTTTTAACTGCTCAGCATTTTTAGGAAACTCTGAAATAAACGTTTTTAAGCTCATGATATCTACGTTCAAAATCCGTTTGAAAAATTTAAATAGGACGTAACAATTTATTTACATGTTTTTTTTTTTTTTTTAATAACGCTCCAAAGTTGTTTGAACAGTTACTATGCAACATTGATAGCCTATATTGGACAGGACATGCCATTAACTGTAATTAACAAAATTCCAAAGCTATAACTTTTAAAATGTGTTTTCAGTGTTTCTAATAAAAAATGCCCCAATCATGACTTAAAAAATTTCTTAAAAGTTTCATCATATTAAAGTGTCTGTAATTTACTACAGCTTTTCAATTGAAAGTCTAGAGATAATAAGTTGTATGGCGTGAAAAACAACCCTTGGGCTCTAAATATATCCAAGCTCGGTAGGTGCACTATATCGCTAATCTTTATAGTTTATAGCGTGATATAAACTATGATCAGTTTGCGGTACAACATTTGTTGAATGCTGCATAGCTTTTTCTACATGTTATAGCTGTATAGCACTATATAGTGTAGCATTCGGTGTGCGGCAACCTTTAGGCCCAATAAAAGCGTACGATTAGTCATAACCTAAAAGCTAAGATGAGAAATTATCTATTTTTCTCCTCTCTCTCTTGCTTTGCGTTTATCTCTCTCTTAGTAATCTAACTGAATCAGATAAGTCTGAAATTATTTATAAAAAGTGGCAGGCAGCTGGTAAAAGAAAGTTTCTGGGCATATGTTCATAGGAAGTTTTTTCTTTATTTAACTACTATGACCACCCTTTGAATTATTTCCTCTCATTACACACCAAAATGTAGATTCACAAAATAAAATACGCATTTCCTTAATAAGAAAGGGTCCTTATGTACAAGCATCCGCCACTTTGATAGCTTATGAGTATGTACTACCAACTTAACAAACACTAATTCCCACGTCTGTTTTCAGGTCAGCACTGTTCTTCTCTACGGCATCCCCATCGTCTCTCTAGTCATCGAGAACATCGAACGCCTCTGCCTCGCTCAAATAAGCAACACCCTCCTCAAGGAATTTAGTTACAACGAGATCCACAACCGTCGCGTAGCGCTAGGCATCACGTGCGTCCAGTGCACCCCGGTACAGCTTGAGATACTCCGACGCGCCGGCGCGATGCCCGTGTCGTCCCGTCGTTGCGGTATGATCACACGCCGCGAAGCGGAACGTCTCTGCAAGTCCTTCCTAGGGGACAACACTCCGCCGCGTTTACCGGACGACTTCGCCTTCACCGTGCACCACGAGTGCGCGTGGGGCTGTCGCGGCGCGTTCCTACCTTCGCGGTACAACTCCTCCAGAGCCAAGTGTATAAAGTGTACCGTGTGCGGGCTGTTCTTTTCTCCGAATAAATTCATTTTCCACTCGCACAGGACGGGACCCGCTGCGAAGTACGTCCAACCCGACGCAGCTAACTTTAACTCCTGGCGCAGGCACATGCGTCTTAGCGGCAGTCCTCCGCAAGAAGTGGTGCACGCGTGGGAAGACGTGAAAGCCATGTTCAACGGAGGCACGAGGAAACGTCTACTCCAAAGCGCGACGCAAAGACGTTCCCCTCCGACGAAACCTAGGACGGAATCGCCTCCGTTCATACCGCCTCCGCAGCCGACGCGGGTCCCTCCTATACCGTTGGTGATGGACTACGTTTGGCATCACGGCATCAAGCCGTTCTCCCCGTACACGGCGCTGCCTTGGTTGGGTTTACCTCCGACGTCGCCGTTGCTCCTACCGCCTGCCGATGGGAAGGTGTATCCGTCCGCGTTCAGACCGGTGTATCCTATACCGAGACAGAGGGACAGCGATGACGAGGAAGTGGTGGATATCGAGACGTGTCCTGAGGATGATATGAAACCATGCTGGAGCCCGGTAAGTCAAAGCAAGTTTGTAAACGTATTCCACTAGGTTGAATACCTAATTGGTTTCTCATTTCTAAGTATTTACAGATTGTCGTAACGTAAGTCTCATACACAGGGATAGAAACAATATATCAATATATGGAATATATCGATATATTTGCATCGACGCTTTTTATCCGAAGCCAAAATATCGAAAACTTAACACTATTTTTTTTAAATATTGACATTTAACCTTTAATCTGTAGGGATTGCAATATTCTAATCAGCGTTAGTTGGATTTACAGTTACAGTACGTATAAGTACGAGTTAGTGGCCTGCAAGCGAAGTTGGTACTGCTGGCGGTTGTAAGTCCTTCCTCCCCACCAGTCGGGAGGCCGGTTGGATATAGAACCTTTAGGCAGTATTTTGCTGACTATTGTTTTTATGAATTTAATATTTGATTACTTTTTCAAAATATGTTTCTTTTCGTATGAGATAAATTATTTGTATTTTAATATAAATGCAAAATGCTTGATCATGTGTGTGTACATTAAATATTTACTATGATGGATTTACTTTTCAACATAATTTTCTTGTAACATTTATAAGTAGGCCTATTTCGTAATCAGACATTATTAAATTAATATATTTTATGTTTCGCGTGTTGACCTCGTTTGTTTTATCGAACAACCTAAAACATCAAGAAATGTGAAAAAATATGCAAACAAAATTTGTTGTAAAGTGCATACAATTTCTTTCGATATATCAAACACCGATATATCGATATTTTCAATCCGATATTTTTAGGTATCGATACATGAACTCGCACTAGAATCGATAGAATCTGAAACACTAGATTACGAATGGACGATTCAACGATCTCACGGCTGTGGCACTACTAGCCAACCCACAAAAGTCGTATCGTTCACTCTAGAACATAGCCTTGGGTGGTGGTGAGAAGGGAACGGATGGGCGATTTATGTTTCAAAGTCCTGCACGTCACCACTACCCCATTCACCCTACTCTGATCTAAGTATCGATTGTCATTTCCTTGAACATTTCAGAGTACACATTAATCTGTTTGCATTTGTTTCATCGCGAGTGCAGCCTAGGAGTGGGCCGTGCGGCTGTTGGTGAGCGAAGCGAGCAGGAGGCCTCGCCATCTAGTAACACTAACCTCTAACATAAGCTTAAGACAACATTTTTAGGATCACCAAACGATCAGATCGCCATTTGGGAAAATCAGTTATTGTTACCTGATTCAATTGCGAGACAAAATATATAGGTTAAAGAACAAGAAATTTTTAAATAAGAGCTTATAACATTTGGCCAGTTTCAGCACAACAGACCCGATAAATCACCAATAGCCAAATATTGTTCTATTTTAAATGAAAATGTACTATTTAACTATTTTATTTACTAATATTATAAAGAATAAAGAGCTACACATTTTGCTTGTTTGTATGTAGGAGGTAATCTCTCGAACTACTAAACCGATTGAATAAAAACTAAACCGAGTAATAAAAAGCTACACTATCCCTGAGTAACATAGGCTAAAATTAATGTTGATCTAAGGGTTGAAACAACCCCTAAAACAATAACTATTGTAACTGTTATACTTTCCTTTAAGCTAGAGAGCTGAAATTGTGTACATTCATTTTTTACAAGTACATAGAAAAAATAAACTAGATTTTCACTTTGTCAAGTGCTGCTAAGGGGTGAAATGTGATATCAACCCATAAAACAATAAAAATGAATTGTTGTATTTTCCTTAAAGTTAATGAAGAGCTTAAATTTTGTACATTTATTTCTTACAAGATTCATAGAAAAAGTAAACTAGATTTGCATTTTGTCGCGTGCTGCAAAGAGTTGAAAATGTGATAACAACCCCTAACACAACAAAAATTAATTGTTGTATTTTCCTTAAAGTTAGTGAGCTGAAAATTAGTACATTTATTTCTTACAAGATACATATAAAAAGTATCATAGATTTACATCTTGTGTGCTGCTAAAGGGTGAAAATGTAGTAACAACCCCTATAATTTTTTTTTTATTATTATACTTTCCTTAAAGGTAGAGAACTGAAAATTTGTCAATTATTAATTTGAAGTGTTTTATAGGAAATAAAATAAATAATAACAAACGCAATTTAAACACCAACTTTACAATAAAAATAAATTGTTATACTTCCCATGACTGACACCTTTTTTTCATAAGTGGTAATCTGATTGCGTTTGCTTCACCACGGGGTGAGCGGTGCCCGCTAGTATACTATATGTTGGTACAATTTGGATTAAATAAAATTATATGGTAAAACATAAGTTTCGTTATAGGTCTTTGTTTATACGGTACTAGCTGCCCGATCCGGCTTTGCACGGAAAGACAAATCTAAGTTAAGTATGGGGATTTTTAGTAACTTTAACATCCCAAACACCCCAAACCCCCCTCCCTCCCTACAATTTCGATTTTTTTGAAAACCTTTCTTAGCGAGCACCTAGGGCCCTAGGGGAATTTACATATCAAATTTCATTCCAATCCGTTTGGTGGTTTTTTTAGTAACTTTGTCCCCCCAAACCCCCATATATTTTCGAATTTTTTGAAAACCTTTCTTATTGAGCACCTACGGCCCTAGAGGAAGCTACATCCCAAATTTCTTTCCAATCTGTTCAGTAGTTTTAGAGAAATCGTGATTTAGTAACTTTGACCACCCCCCAAACTCCCCTAAAATTTCGAATTTTTTTAAAACCTTTCTTAGTGAGCATCTATGGCCCTAGAGGAAGCTACATACCCACATTTCGTTCCAATCCGTTCAGTAGTTTTTGAGATTTCGTGATGAGTCAGTGAGTGAGTGGTGTTTGGCTTTTAAATATATAGATTTTATTTTTGATTTGATGCCAACCTAACAAATGCAAAAATACGTTTACCACTGATTATTTGAAACAGTATCGATCTCCCACCTCCTGCAATATTGACTCGACTGTTTTACCGCCCTGTACAAACCCAATTGACCCCCCCTCCCCCCCGGTTGAGTAACAGCTTGTACTATAAAATTCACTCAAAATCAATGCTAATCCCTTCCAATGTAAGTATTTAGTAACGCCTATTGTAGTAATTACAAGGGGGCGATCCGGGCGTCCCCAGGGACACAAGACACAATGGAAGGTCACGGACTGACATTTCGCGCCCGGGTTCTCAAGTAACTCTATACAATTAAGCAAAACAAACCTTTACTTTGCCAAAGCAACGAGTAATTGAAATTTTAATCTTCTCTTATGTTTCTTTTACTATTGAAGCGGCCATTTTAAATTGATTTTATACTAAAATCGCTGGTGTTCCTCGGAGAAGTCGCTATTTTTAATTAATATGCCGCACTCTGCAAACTTGACACGATAAGGTCAAATTCAATTAAATAAATATTATAAATACTTTGTGTATTGAATGGCGTGCGGACCATTTTGGCATTTTGCAGCTATTGAGCACCGCCGTGAATACATCTATTTCCCAAATTGTAGGTTGAAACCCTAAAACATAGGCATATAATCTTAATTTTTGAAATTTGCTCAACTTACGTCAGCGGTTCAGCTGCGTGGTCGAATTATTGGAATAGATTTCCACCAGTAGATATTACGCACTAATAGCAACGGATCATAAAACAGTTACAAGTGCTTTTGAAAAATTACCTAGCTAGTACAAATCAGCCTCATTATTCCATCATATGTTGATGCAAGGTGAGAATAAACCTCTTCTTTCTAAACGCCCAATAGAAAAACATCGGAAACAGTCAAGTCTTCCGATTTCGGAGGCCAATCCATAAAGTTGCTGCCACGACCTAGCGAAAATTTTGAGTTCAACTTATTAGCGCATTGCTGAGAAAGCTAGGCTATGTCGTATAGATTCTTATTAAATTGTTTCTTTTGATTGATTATTGTAACAATTATTCCATTTGATAGAAAATTAAACAGGCTATCAAATTTACACTCCACGTATTTTATAATAATTTACGGGTTTTTAATTACCCTTATTAAAAAATTTAAAAGGCAGCACTTTAAAACCTATTGTCGGAACACATAGTTTATTTTCTTCCCAAGTAGGACCTTATATTGGTTAGTACCGCGCAAAATTTCAAATCAATCGGTTAAGCCTTTCAAGAGATATCAATTATTTAGTAAACAAACCAAAACGGTGTATAGCCTAGCTCGTACAAAAATCTATATCTATATATATAAAAGCGAAATACCACTCACTCACTCACTCACTGACTTCACTCAACACGATTTCTCAAAAACTACCGAACGGATAGAAATGAAATTTGGTATGTAGCTTCCTCTAGGGCCATAAGTGTTCACTAAAAAAGGGTTTTAAAAAATTGGGAATTTTAGGGAGGCTTGGGGGTAAGAATTACTAAATCACGATTTCTCCAAAATTACCGAACAGATTGGAATGAAATTGGGTACGTAGCTTCCTCTAGGGCCATAGGCGCCCGCTAAGAAAGGGTTTTAAAAAATTCGAAATTTTAGGGGGGGTTGGGGGGATCAAAGTTATTAAATCACGATTTCTTCAAAACTACCGAACGGACTGGAATGAAATTTGGTATGTAGCTTCCTCTAGGGCCATAAGTGTTCACGAAAAAAGGGTTTTTAAAAATTTGAAATTTTAGGGGGGTTTGGGGGTAAAAATGACTAAATCACACGATTTCTCCAAAATTACCCAACAGATTGGAATGAAATTTGGTATGTAGCTTCCTCTAGGGCCATAGGCGCTCGCTAAGAAAGGGTTTAAAAAAATTCGAAATTTCTGGGTGGGTTTGGGGGGATCAAAGTTATTAAATCACGATTTCTTCAAAACTACCGAACGGATTGGAATAAAATTTGGTATGTAGCTTCCTCTAGGGTTATAGGTGCTCACTAAGAAAGGGTATGGAAAAATTTCGAAATTTTAGGAGGGGTTTGGGGGGTCAAAGTTACTAAAATCATAATTTCAGATCTTTTATTGTTATGACAATAGTGCTTTTATTATTTAAGATCTATATATATAAAAGCCAAATACCACTCACTGACTAAACACTTAAAAAGAATACAATTACGTTAAAAATACTGAAAATACCAACCACCACAGGCAACTCCGTACGGGTCAGCTAGTATATATATATATAAAAGCCAAATACCACTCACTGACTCATCACGATTTCTCAAAAACTACTCAACGGATTGGAATGAAATTTGGTATGTAGCTTCCTATAGGGCCATAGGTGCTCGCTAAGAAAGGGTTTAAAAAAATTCGAAATTTTAGGGGGGTTCGGGGGGTCAAAGTTACTAAAAATCCCCATAAGAAATACATAGTCTCATATATTTATTGATATTTTTTTGTTAATATACATTTAACTTTGATTCGTCTATCCTTGCAAAGCCGGATCGGGCAGCTAGCAGTTTATAAGAACATTTTGATTCAAAGTTATTAAGTATTTTATAAAAAGTACAAAATGGTGGATAACTGGAGAACAAAGCATTTCCGAACCTATGTCTGTATGCACTTTTTCTTTATTTTGACTAGTAGAACAATTAGTCCTGATTATTTCTCAGTTTCGTCATGAATCATCCTGTATACTTATAGAACTGGCAACGCTGTAATATCCATAGGCTTGAATTTTAAAATAGCCTAATGTTAACTGTGTCAACTGCTATCAAAGTTATGTTCTTCTCATTATAACAGAGTGTACATAAAGTCACTTTAACCACTTCATTATTTTTGTTACTGAAAATAAGTTCACAAAAGTTTGTATATATCTTGTGTTGCATACCTGGACACATTTTTTGACATATCTGACCCTCTATGATTTTTGGGGGCTTGGGAGGAAAGGGGGTTAACAATTTTACATGTAAAGGTAGGTCATGTAAAAAAAAACACCATTCTAAAGCTTATTAAAACGGAAACAAACTGGCGCAAACTAGAGCTTAATATCTTGCTTCGTTTCAAAGTATTGGACAATCAAAGTTCTGGAAAAATGTCACTATAACATTAAAATTAGGTATAATTTGGATGATGAGGGTACACTACTAATGTTTTTAATCGTCAATGGTTTATACAAAGTTAAAATTTAATCTAAAAATATTACCAAGACAGGATAGCTTTTTATTTACATTTAAAAGAGATTTTCTAAAAACTACTTCATTATAGCAAATGCTTAACACTATTGTAAACAGTCAGTATTGAGTGCTATCACAAAAAATATCAGAAACAAAATGAGGGAAGTATTGCTATCCTATCAGTAAATTAAAAGTGATGCTTATCAGTTAGGCACACAGTAGAGAAAGTCAGGAGCAAAGGTCAAGGGTTGTATCCCCGGTTCCATTTATTTTTCCAAAGTTTGTCTAGTACACATAACTCAGATAAATTAGCGGTACCGTACTACATTTATTTACAGTTTATTTTCCTAAAATGTCTTAAATTTAACCTCAGCAACTTACTAATTCCTAATATTAACAAAATAATAATCTGCTTTTGTGTTATGATAAAATAAAAATATAATTTTCCAGAACTTTTAAACGAAGCAAGATACTAAGCTCTAGTATGCGCCATTCTGTTTCTCCTTTAATAGGTTTTACAATGGTGTATTAATTACACGACCTACTTTTATTTTTGGAATAATTCCCCCCCCCCCCATAAGCCCAAAACAATCATACAGGACCATATATGTCAAAACATTTGTCCTGTTAACACAAGATGTATACAAAGTTTTGTTAACTTATTTTCAGCAAAAAATAATGAAGGGGTCAAAGAGATTTTATGAACACTGTGTATATTTTATTTTTATAAACATAATTGCGATTTGAGTTTTTACAAACAGGGGCGGCGGAGATTGTAGTTGCATGATAAATGCGGACAAACAGATGGGTTTTATGTAGGTAATATGCATACAATTATATCTTGTGGAAATTAAATAACAAAGAATTGAACGAACGACCTAACCTTTATTTCCGACGCCTTTACGTATTTAGCTGATCATGTGTTTAACATTTAGTGAGGAGAGAGGGGGTGGGGGGGTTACATTACCGGAATGGCAGTTTTGATTAAAATCTTGTGACGGGTTTTCGTATTCAACAGTTCTGATGCGGAACATCCCTAATCAAAAGGGAGGGGTGGGGGTGTTTAAAGGGCGTCACGCTACACCGGGGAGGGGGTAGGACATATGCTACGTCCTAGTGAATTAATGTTTGTTGATTTCAAAACAGGGTTCGGAGACTTTGTTATAGAAAATAATAAATAAATTGGCTAGGGTTACGTAAGGCGAAAATGTGCAGTTAAAGGACTGACTAGTTGTACTGTATTGGTTTTTCCGCTGCACGTTTCGTTTGGTAGTTCACTAAAATGCCGAGAACTTTACATATGAGATAACATTGACCGACATCTGGTGTAATCAGGGTAGCTGTGTTGGCAAAGCTAAAAAATGAGGTAAATATGGCAAACTCACGAATTAGTTCAGAGATTCGGTTTCAACTGAACCCTTCCCCACTATTCGTACCTAAAGAATTGAAGGAACTATTTTTCGAATCCTAGCGCCCCAAAAAGCATATTTTGAGTGGGGTGAGGGTTGAATAATTTGAATGTAAACATCGGTTCCATTACTGCAAAGGGTTTACAAAAATTTACATTTTATTAGTAGGCCGTGTACTTTTCCGTTATGGTCCGTTTTCATTATGTAACCATAAACGTAAAGCTTTTTTAAAAAAATTATGGTTTACTATTTTTACAAATTATTACTAGTGGTATACAGTTTTAAAAGAAAAAAATTTTAAAAAAGAAGCAGTGAGTATCTATACATACTGGGCTATTCAGGAAGAAATGGAGAAATTTTCAGAACGTGTTCTACTAGTAAAATAAAGAAAAAAGTGTATATACACATAGGTTCGGAAATTCTTCATTTTCCAGTTATCCACCATTATGATTTTTTAAATATATTTTATGCAAAAAAATGCTCGGAAAGAAGTAGTGTTAAATAAAAAAGTAGAAAGTAAAAAATGCACATTTTTCTTTTTTCACTACAATGTTGGCAGGAATTCGATTCTTTGACAATTATTTTTACTGTACTCAATGGTCACATTCCAGCGGCACTAAATTCATTCAAATCTGTCCAATAGAACTTTAGCAATATGCTTTACAAAACCATTGCAATGACATTACTATCTTACAGCAGAGGTCGATCATCTGAAATAAATATTATTGTTTATATTTTAATGTTAGGACTGACCATAGTGAAATATTGCGGTAAATTTAATTAACGGAGCGAGCACTCGTGTTGGGGCAGTGGTCTCCTCTTTACCAATCGATCTTGCAGTTATCAATAGTCATTATACATTCTATGAGAGGGCGACCGTAACGGCACCTGGGGAGTCGTTCTTTAACTAAACTACCAAAAAGAATTAAACTTTTTCCCAAGAACTCTACTTAATGGTCTCCAAACCACGTGACACGCTTAATATTCCAGTGATAGAGTTAGTTAATGCCTGGAAGATAGATTTATTGCCAGGGCGATTGGGAATGGGCTCAGTATATACATTTCCTTTGTCTCCTTCTTTGTGAGCTTTTACTTTGAATTTTCTTCAACGCTCCTAGTGTAGCGCTGACATACAGTTTGTAATGGTCATCTTAGGCTAGTTCTAGCTGTTAGGATTTCGCATTATGACAACTACATCGCTGAAGTCTTTCATACGGACTACATGCACATTATATACCCTTCTTGCTTGGTTGAACACGTAGAGCAGGGAAATTAGACGAATTTTCACCGGAATAATTTAATTTTGAGATACAGCTCGCATCGATACGGGATTTTCTGCATTGTGTTCAGAAATGGATCAGGGAAAAAAGTCTACACATGATGATTGGCGGCTCGGATAGAATTACATCGGGACCGCATAAAATTCATCTTTTTTTTAAATAAGTTGATAAAAAGTGGTGAAAATCACTTTTCTGTGGTTTTGTCTCCGATGCCCTTAGCGGCCCCGAAAGGCCCAGGGTTCAAAATTTAAAAGTTTTGAAAACGACTTGGAAGTCGGTGGTTCCGAATATGACATCGAAAAACATCGCCAATGCCCCGGGAGGCCTCCAAGTTTTCCAGCGCAATTTGTTTAATGTTTTAAATTAGTATATAACTTACAATGTGAACCTATTTTTGCTTGATGAAAATTGTTTATTAGGCTCTTTATTATGTCAATATATTCGCGTTGTCTCTGTCAAAGTTTGCAGATCAAACTATCATTCTAACACCAAGTCTGCGGAACATCTGAACGATTGTTTCTACATTTTCATCCTGGACAACTTTGAAGAAGCGATTTCAATAATTAACGTAGAACGCTCCGATCATGCGCACATCTAGTGTCACGTGATTAGTGAGCGTTTACATATAGGCAACGCAATCATTTTATTCTCGGAAAAGAAGTCGATTGTCAAAGAAATCACAAAGGCGGATTTTCTTGTAGACGCGGTTTATTTACTTCTGTATTGTCAAACATATCCTGTAATGGTATCTCAAACTCGGGTTGTCATGGCAACCGCATCATCCCGTAATAATGGGTTGTTAGTAAGAAATCCAGATAACGCATTGTTCATGCAAATTTCACAAAAAGTATAACTAAGCTCACAAAGGTATTTTTACAAGGAGTGGCTTATCGTCACCAAGTTGAACCTTCATTTTACTAAGGGAAACGCACGCGAAACCCTCCGACTGAATTCATTTTACTATAATTACATTACGCGTTAAAATAAACAGTACTGGAATTACAACAGCAGTGGTTGGTTATAAGAACAGCTGATCGCATTGTTGATTGTTTCAGGTTAGTTGTGGTTCTTGCCACGGAGAAGGTTTTCATCTTAGACCATTATTTTCGCTCAGGTCGTTCCGGTGGATCTAGTTTGATGCGAACTGCTTTAGAGTTTCAGGAACAATTTGTTTCAAGTAAGGCCGTGTTGTTGGAAAGTTCCGTCGTGTGGGTGGTGTTTTGACCCCGCGTTAAAAGTGTGTGGACCGTCCAAAAAAGGTCGCTAAAAATGAAAAGGTCCTGGAGACTTCTAAAAGAAGCATTCACCTGACATCTTTGAAAATAATCATGAATCTTTGAGGAGAATGTTTAAAAACATTGATGTAGTTAAAAAATTATAGTAAATGCAAACATCTGTTAAACTTAGTTCTTTAGAGACAAAACAAATCCTTATTTAGTTTAAGCAAAATCTGATTGACATTTCCAGGACTTGCTAAATAATTGTAGAAAAATAAGCATTTGAAAATCTATATAAATGCAGGATGATCCACGAAGATATGCAGAAACTTCGGAAGCTCATTCTACGTGTAAAAGTAAAGAAGACAAAAGTTATATAAAAATAATATGCACTTGGACTGACACTTGTTGTTAGCTCTCTCAATCATTCAAAACAATGCAAATCACATCATTGTTGAACAGCTGTTATAGTGTTGCCAACTTGTGAAATAAAAATTACTCGCGCAACATTCTTCCGTGTTTTTAAATAAAATTACACTATGTCATACAGTATTTCAATAATATTTTTTTGTAATTTAAGAAAAAAATCTTACTTTTTTAATTAAAAAATCTGGAAATTGGTTGACCGTGCAGGCCAACCCTAGAACTTCCCGCTTAGTTTGAATTTTAAACGCTTAAAAATGAGTTTATTTGTTAAAATACCAAAAAAAGAAAATTTGTGAATTTTTAAACAACGATAACTTTTGAATGCGTCGTTCGATTTTCATTTTTAAAAAAGCATTCTACGCAGTTTTTAAAGCACAAAAATAAAATGTACAGGTTTATATTCATTGGTTGATAAATCTGGAAGATATGTTAAAAAAATACCAAAAAATACCAAAAAACAAAAATTTGTGAATTTTTAAACAACGATAACTTTTGAATGCGTCGTTCGATTTTCATTTTAAAAAAAGAATTCTACGCAGTTTTAAAGCACAAAAAGAAAATGTACAGGTTTATATTGATTGGTTGATAAATCTGAAAGATATGTTAAAAAATACCAAAAAACGAAAATTTGTGAATTTTTAAACAACGATAACTTTTGAATGCGTCGTCCGATTTTCATTTTCAAAAAAGCAGTCGACGCAGTTTTTTAAGCACAAAAAATGTATACATGGTTTTATTAAGATTTTTTTGCACGCTTTAAAGTTATTTTTAAAAAACATAAAAATTTCCAAAAAAATTAGGTTATTTTTTTTTAATTTCTTCGGATTGGCTCGATGGATTAACTCTCAAATCTAATCAGATCTAAGTTTTGATACACCCTTTCGAATGACATGTCGTAGAATTCAATCGGTTGATTCGTTTTTGAGAAACTGTACGACAAAAATTTATTTACACACATACATCCACACACACACACACACACACACGCACACACACACACACACACACGGTCGGACACCTCGGCGGGAATAGTCAGAATGGCTTCCTGGGACCTCAAAACGTGGAGATTTAATGAAAACTCGACTTTCGAAAATCGGACCGAAATCAATAACTTCCCTTTATTGGTAGCGGGAAGTTAAAAATTTTAAATTGTAATAAAAATTTAACTGTTTATTGGGAAATTAACAAAATTATTGTCGGCCAAATGTAAAACATGTATTGTTTTGTTCCGAATAAAAGTTCATTTAATCGAACATCCATTAACTTTCCGTATGATTTATTTTAAATTCCATGCTGTAGCCTACGGATTAGTGTATTAATTAACTAAGTAATTATTTTTTACCTTCTTTAGTATGTCAATCTAATCCTTTTTTTTAAATTTGTTCTTCTCCTAAGTCCGCGGTTTCGGGTATTCGCCCATCTTCAGGTACTTCTACCCGAAACCGCGGTCGTAGGAGAAGAACAAATTTAAAAAAAGGATTAGATTGACATACTAAAGAAGGTAAAAAATAATTACTTAGTTAATGATTTATTTGCACCGTTTTGTTCAGAAATAAATGTTCTACAAGTTTGTTTTAAAATTTTGCATGTCCAATATAATTTTACAAAGTTATTGTCGGTCAAACGTCAAAAAGAAGTTTCTCCTTTTTAGGTTCCACGTGAGACAATATTAAAAACTAAGGGAGGTACAGTTCTGCGACATCTTCCATTTGATTTTGCAGGTCAAAAACCATAAGAAACCACTGATTCCGCCTTTTAATTTATCTTTCCACAATTCCAGCAAGTCTTCATTTCACCCAGGGTACAAAATTATCTGCGAAATCGCTAACGAAGCATTTCTGGAACTATGTTTATAACTTTAACCTTTACATTAGAATGAGCTCCCGAAGTTTCTGCTTAACTTCGTGCACCCTGTATAAGAGGCTTTGTCCTGAATGACTGACATACAATAAACGTGGAGCAAAAACTACTTAAGATACAAATACGAAAACTTAAAGGTTTATTCTTATCAAGGTTATAGTCGCACACTAAGAAAAGATTTTGCTAGTTTTTGTTTTAAAGCGTACAAATTCGGATAAAACAGCTGTTCAGATCAAAAGCTTAGCAACGCATGTTTGCTGTAGCAAGCAATCAGATTATTATTTTTCACAAATAACCGCTTTTTCAGGTTAGATGAACAAACTGAACAACTGTACGAAAAATGCTTACTGTATTGATTTAATTCAAACATCTGTTGTTAAAAAAATATTATAAACAAAACAGCTGATTTGAATCAAAATCTGAACAAAATTTTAAGTTAGGCATACAATAAACCGAAACACGTTTAATTGCAAAAGTTTGGCAAATTTAGAAACAGGTCATTGTAACAGTTTTTTTTTTTTTTTATTAGTTAAAAGCAAATCAAAGGCTTACCAAGGCAAACCAAGGTAATTTAAATCAAACATCTGGTGTTACATATTATATTGTTCACTTTAGTTGGTAATATACACATTTGTTTGAAATGTTGATTATTGATTATTTAAATACTGATGGTAAAATTACAACAAAATCCGTAATTATAATTATTGTGGATGGTCCTGTCTACATCGATCTCTGTTTTACATTAGCTACGAATAAGTCACCTCTCAGTCATCATTTCCGTAAATATCAGAGTATACAATAATCTGTTTGCATTGACTTCACCAAGGGTCGCTACAAGGGTTGTTGAGTGAAGCCCCTAGTATATAGATTATATTAACTAAGTAGTTGAATAGTCACTACTTATAAAGGCAACGGGTTTTATTTTTTCAACATTTCTTTCTATATTTTCATGATAATAAGTAAAGTTTTGTAACGTAGAACATTCCTAAGTTCCTTTTAAGTTTGTAACGTAGAACATTTTCGGTCATAAGGAAAAGGTCGTTCCTAATAGTAGGCCTACGTGTGAACTGCTTTACAAGAACTGTTTTACAAACAGACTTGCGGACTCCCCTTAAAGGATTGCACGTACAGACTATTTTATAAAAAGTGTATAAAGTAATATAACAAAGAACAAATTAAAGATTCAACCTGTGCACAGTGTAAGGCCGCCATTTTGTACTGTCCCCTGTGCAAAGTTATTCTATTGTTATATTGTTATACATAATGTGTTTACTAAGACCTTTTCTCATTGTAGAGTCTGTTCCCAATTAAAATACATTAAGTAATAATACCCCTCTCTCTCTCTGTCTGACTCGTCTCTAGTTTTGTTTAATTAAGATTTAACAAGAACTTCAGATTAGATTTTGTGACACGGATGTCGACTGGCTTTGTTTGTGTTTTAACTTTAGACATCTTTGAATATTTTACATTTACCCTAGACAAGGCAAAACCGATTGTTGGTTCACTGTTTAGCTGACGGCATGGGAGATGTATTACCTGTTTTAATAAAACGGAGATGTAGAAATACTAGTCATAGTAAAAACATTGACAGTGTTTTCGGGAAATGTTGCTTTATTTCACCCACAAGGTACTATTATCTTCAGATATAGTGCAAACCTGAATGTATAATGTTATAATTTAAGGAACTCGTAGTACCAATAATTTAACGCAGAAGTAGAAATAATTCCCTCTGGTGTGAGTTCAGCGAATTTACAAAATTAAGTTTATACGGTTTAGGGTTTACACCAACTATGTGGGAAATTGATTTACTCTCGAAGGCGCTGAATAGCTGTCCCCGTGTGTACGAAATATATTAGATAGGCCTCAAGCTTCGACTCCAGCGCTCCTTCGTCCCAGTCGCAGCGAGTAACTCGTTTCGGAAAAACTCTCTTTGCGAGTTTGTACCTTGCCCTTGCGGCCTCGGGTTATGGACTGCTGCGAGTAGATCAATTTCCCAAATAGTGGGCTGATACCCTAAATCGTATAAACTTAATTTTGGAAAATCACTCAACTCAAGCCAGCGGTTCAGCTGCGAGATAGAATTATTTAAATTTACTGATTTAAAATGTAGTAAATACCCTAAAACAATACACTGTACCTTTAATTCCCGTGAGAATTCAGAGCTGAAATGTTTCACAATAATTGTCTCTAATATGTGACGTAAAAAAGAGAGCCCTAGCAGTTTGTTTATTAGCGTTTAAGAGATGAAAACTTACAAACTAACCCCAAAAACCTAAGAAAAACTAAACCTTGAAGCTGAAATTTGGTGTATTTATTTCATAAACGTTGCACAGAAAAAGTGATTTCGCTTAATACCGTCCAAGTCTAAGTGGTTATAATGGGGTAGCTACCCCTATACAATAAAAATACACTCCACTAACATCCTCCAACCCAAAGAGTTGAAATTTTGTACATATCGTTCTTGGGTAATGAAAAAACCATTTGCTGTTCGAATACTTGATTCTAAGCGGTGAAATGGCATAACTAAATTTAAATATCTACAGTTTTGTGCCATTCTCGGTATAGATGACTTTTAGTCACCCATTTGAAAACCTCTACCAGACCATACTTCTTCGATCGATAAAACCCTTGCACGATATAAGGCGAACACGATATTCAGCCTGTAAATAAAAATATCTTACACAAAGCCAAAGCGATATTGTGATTACACACGACAATCACTTCCATTGTTGACGTTACATTGTTGGCAGAATGTGCACGGCCTGTAAGTATTTTACAGCGGCTACTTGATAAATAGGAACGATCAACACCGTCAGCGGAGCGTGGACTGTCCGTTATGTTGTGAATTAAATATGACAAAGTCATTGATTTCCAAGACCCGGTCATGTTTAATATTTTACCTTGAAATGTAAACAAGTGCGCGAGGGCGATTAATTAACGAGTTCAATCAAGGTGGGAAATTACCACTTCAATGTTATACAAGCGTTTTCAACAACACTCGTCATAAGGGGTAGATTTTAAATAAAAATAAAACTGATTCAATAAAGTGTTTGGTGTTGAGGCTCTGCAGCACCCACATTAGATTTATCAATTGGCACTTCCCAGTTTATATATTTACTATGGTTTACTAAATGTGAAGGAACATCTAAGAGTTATACTCTCAAGCTAGATTTTCACAGTCACAGTAGTAGAAGCAAATATTTTATAGATAGGCTACATTACTTATACGGCTTTAAAACACTAGTAACAGCCATTTATGTGTAAAAATACAACTTTTTAATAAATTGCCTGACTAAGGCATATTTTTTTTATTATTATTTTATTCAGACATTAACAAATAAAATTTTAAACAAAGAACTAGTCATGTTTTGACTAACAACGTTTGAATCTAGCAAGATTAACAATATTGCACCACTATGTCCTCCACATGAAGTGTTCTTTTGATGAATTCTGCATTTATGCTGACTATTCAGGCAACTCGAAAGGTTTTAGTCTTTTGAGTCTTCTTATGTTTACCTCTTGAAGAAGTAGTTTAGCAGCTTCAACTTTTGGGTGTTGATGGAGCCTCTCCTGATGTTTTTTGGCACACTTCTTTACTATACTTGCCACTGTATCCATTCCAAGATCTCTATGGATGTCGCTATTACGGGCGTACCAAGGAGCATTTACAATTCCTCTAAGTACTTTATTCTGAAAACGTTGGACAATGCTCTGATTGCTGGTTTTGGTGCATCCCCACAGTTGAATACCATATACCCAACTCGGCCTCAGTATTTGTTTATAGAGCATGAGTTTGTTGTGAATGGATAACTGAGATTTTCTCCCAATTAACCAGTACATTTTCCTATATTTCAGTTGAAGTTCTTCCACTTTCTTTTTAACGTGCACTTTCCATTTTAACTTTGCATCAAGGTTCATCCCAAGGTATTTCGCTTGATTTGCATATGGAATCGGAATATTATTGAGTGTATTATTGACTAAGGCATATGATTTAAATAGTTTCTAATTAAGAGTTAGTAATTGATTCAAACTGAAAGCTTTCTGTTCTCTCCAGGATTATAATATGGATTGTGATACTAGCACATTAGTTTTAAATGTTTACTATAATAGGTTGTCATTTTGTAGTTATTTATATTTATATATTATTAGGGATTTTCCATAGAAAAAATGAGCTATTGCAGTGGCCCTTATGGTAAGACCTAAGTCGGGAGTAGCAAATGAGCACCGCCCATGGTCCCCAGAACAAGTTTTAAAAAACGTTATTAAAAATCATATATTATAATATATGTATATACATCTGTATATATGTGTTCGCACTCTAGCGGCCGCATTTTAAGTTCGATCTGGTCAAAATTTGGTACACATGTTGGTTGTTTACGTCGCTCGGACGAGTTCGTTAACCAAAAAAAATCCAACAACCGGAAGCACGTTTGTTGACAGGAAGTAAATATTTTTGAGATTTTTACTACGAGAATTATTTTTTTTTATAGTTTTTTCTACAAATATAAATTTAGGATGTTATTCTGCCAATTCTGTTTTTTACGCGACCTTATAGCTCGCTTGGTTTCCTCAAAATCGATTAAAATGTAAAATACAATAAAAGTACCCAGTTCAAAGCCACTTGGTGGATTTCACCGTGGCGTTTGCGCGCGAAGCACGCAATGCATTGTGTATTGAAGATACTCAAAACACGGGGTTGGCGTGCGAAGAACGCAATGCATTGTGTATTGAAAATTCTCCCATATGCGGAATGGCTTGCGAAGCATTCAATGCTGTGTGTATTGAAGATGCTCCCAATATGCGGAATGGCGTGCGAACCATTTTACAGCTATTCAGAACTGTCGTGAATAGACATATTTCCCAAATTGTTGGTTTGAACCCTAAAACATAGGCCTATAAACTTTTGGAAATTTGTACAAAATCACATCTGTGGTCAGCTGCGTGGTCGAAATATTGTAATAGAAATCATTTTCGAACTGGTAACTTTATTTCCGACGTGGAAAAAATAGTAAAACCTGATAATATAATTATTATGATTTATTATGAGCTTATATGGGCTTATATGGACATATGTGAGCTTATATGGACTTATATGGGCATTATATGGACTTATATGAACTTATATGGGCTTATATGGATTTTAATTGTAGCCTCATATATACAAAGCGTCTATTAGATCAAACTGTGAAGCATGTTTTAAAAACGAATTTTTAATTCAACAGAACAGTTAGCAAATGTAGCTCATTTAAAGTGTCTTATTGAATCAATACTAGATATACATAATGACCATGGTAGGATGAGCACACTGAAGGTTACACTTATATTATCTATATATATATAAAATCCAAAACCCACTGACTCACTGACTCGCTCATCACGATTTCTCAAAAACTACCGAACGGATTGGAATGAAATTTGGTATGTAGCTTCCTCTAGGGCCATAGGTGCTCACTAAGAAAAGGTTTGAAAAAATTCGAAATTTTAGGGGGGGTTTGGGAGATAAAAGTTGTTAAAAAACGACTTCTTCAAAACTACCGAATGGATTGGAATGAAATTTGGTATGTAGCTTCCTCTAGGAAAATA
>JAGFPH010005208.1:0-25575 GCA_018207615.1 Philaenus spumarius
GGAATATTCCAAAAAGTTGAAAATTAAACTGAGATAGCAAAACTGTAAATGTGCCTTAGCTTCACCGTTTGAGTGTAAAAATGGAACAATTCCAATAGTGTAGGCCAGGTTGCCATGCACTTTTAATTTAACTTGAGTTGAAAAAGGTGAATATTCCAGGAATATTCCCTTCTTCAACTCAGATAGGCTAGCGCTAGCGGTGGCATGCTTTGTAACTAACTGTCATCTGACAGTTTCTGACTAATCAGTGTTGTTTAACCATTGCCTGCTGCTGTTGTATGTAGTTTGTATTTACTTTAACATTTATTCAGGTCATGTTATAGTGAGTTGAAGTGTGTTTTTTTTAACAATGTCGGAATCTGAGATTGAATGTGAAGAACCTAGGAGGAAAAAGGTAAAATCAACAAACACTTACATAGTAGAGAAATTATGAAGTTGGCTAGGCGTAGGGGTGAAGAGTTTGTAACAGATGAAGGATTGCTTGTTGAAGCTAAGCAAACTGGACCAGACTGTAACTGCCGCAAGCATTGCATGAAAATCTTTTTGCCTGCTCAAAGGAAAGCTATCTTACAAAATCTATACAATGGGAGTCCTAAAAATGAGCAAGATATATTCCTCATAGGTTTAATAGATAGGGTAGATGTAGCAAGACATAGAAGTTTAAATCAGAAATCCAAACAGAATAGTTCAACATTTAAATTTTTTGTCATGAAAGAAACAGAGCGTGTTCCAGTATGTCGTAAGGCGTACATTAGTTTACATAGCCTTAGCAATAAAGTAGTTTCTCGACTAACTAATCTTAAGGAAGCAAACAAAACACCTCAAGACATGAGGGGAAAACACAAAAATCGTGGGAATGCAATCCGACCCAGTGTTATAGCAAGCATTCATGAACACATCAACTCGTTTCCTACACATATTGCTCACTACACATCAACCCCTGTCACTTATCTAGATGCTGAGCTTTCAGTAACTACAATGTTTAAGCTGTTTGTTGAAAAATACCCTAACTTGAAAGATACAGTAAAATACGAGTATTATTTAAAGTACTTTAAAGACAACTTCTCTTATCGCTTCGGTAGACCACAGGTTGATGTGTGCTCGACTTGTGAAGACTTAAACACTAAAATAAAGTCACAAACTCTAAACGATACTGCAAAACGAGCAGCTGTAGCTGAAATACTAGTACATAAACGCTGTGCAAAAAAGTTTTATAATAAACTCCAAGAAGTAACTGCATTGAGCAAAGAAAGGGCTGACGTTTCAGGTATTGTGTTTGATTACATGCAAAACCTCCCATTACCATTTATACCAGTCCAGGAAGTGTTTTACCTAAGTAAGTTGTGGTACTTTGTTTTCAACGTACATGACCTGAAAAACAATAAATCTATATTTTACTGTTACCCAGAAGGGGTGGCCAACAAAGGTCCAGATGAGGTGTGTTCCTTTGTTCTACACTATATTAATAGTTTCATACCCCAAAGTGTAAAACACCTTCATGTTTTCAGTGATGCTTGCGCTGGACAAAATCGTAACCACTCACTAAGCAGACTCTTACTGTACTTATCTATGACTGGGCGGTTTGTAACTATAAACCAATATTACCCTGTTCGAGGCCACAGCTTTATGCCCTGCGACAGGACCTTTGGGGTAGTGAAAAGAGCGGTTCGAAAGTATGACCGCATTTACTCATCTGATCAATATAAGGTTATAATTTGCAATTCAAAAAAGAAGATCCCTGGATATGAAGTTGGCGATGTTCAAAATCAAGACATTTTTGATTTTAAGACCTGGTGGCCCAAGTATTTTAAGAAAACCACAGGCAGTGTTGGAAACCAGCAAGGAAAGTTTACTATAAGTAAGTACAGGCACCTTATTTATGACACCAATCTAAATGGCTACATAAAAGCATCCGAGTTCATAGATGGGGCATTTTCCACAATATTCAAACTGAAGAAGACTGTCGCTATCCAACTTCCAACTGAGAGTGCATACAATGGGAAAGTTCCAATAAAGGAAAAGAAGATTGAAGATGTGTCTTCAGTGCTAAAATACATTCCAGATGAGTACATGCCCTTTTACGAGGAACGTATGACTTGGCCTACCGCTGGCGAAGCAATAACCGATGGAATGGAAGATGATTAAACCACATTCTCTAAAAGACTTTTCTCTATAAGTTTAGTTTCACTTTATAAGTTCATGTTTTTCATTATTTTATATACTATTGATATTGTAAGAAATATGAGTAACATGGGAATGAAAGATGAATAAGCAGTAAAATTATAAGACTTTTATCGCGAGTTTCATTAGTTTTAATAAGTTTTTCACTTAAAACATACTGTATTTATCAATATTTCCAATAATAATCATATATCAAAAATCATAATGTACAACATACGTCTTGAAATTGTCATTTAATCCCAAAAATTAACATAACAAATAAATTAGTTGAAAAAGGAGAATATCCCACTGCTTATTTTGTTTCATAACTCGAACTAGTTATGTTATTTTTCATTGAAACTTTCAACATAGATCTAGCTCATTTAGGTGTACAAATGTTCTGTAGAACATTTTTGTGTATTTTTATTATTTTAAATTCTGCGAGGTTTTCTTTAATTTTCCAAAATTAACGATTTTGGAATATTCCCCTTCTTTAACTCACCCATTCAATTAATTATCTTTAAAAAAATAATTGTACTTACAGGATTAGAAATAATCATGTAGAAATAATGAATAAAAATCCGGTCTTGGCTATCACATATAGTATAAAGGAGACAATACTAAAACATAAATACTTTTCTGTGTTAAGTGAATTAGTTATTCTGATAGCACTCCCATAAGACTTTTGTGTATAATTCTTGCTAAAAAAGTATTTTTTTTAGAATTTGTGTTTAAAAAAAATATATTTCTTGTTGGTAAAGAACAAAAGGTCTTTAGTTTGTGCTAGCATAATACAAATTGAGTAGCAGCATAGTGCATAAGTAAATTGAGTGTCAGTTATCAGTATCCATAGGTTAAAACATAATTAACTCTAATGTTGGTTCTAACTGTAGAAGCTGGACGAGAGAGTTAAAACTCACATTCAAACATTCTGTACCCCATTCTATAGGAAGTAATTCTTGCGATAAAGTAATCGTTTTTTACCACAAGATATTTAATATTTTCTTCCATTTTAAATAAATTGTAAAATAGTTAATCATTAATCCTGCGGTATGAAAAAAGTGCCTACAAAAATTACAATTTATTGTTTCAACAGTTGCCGAAATGTAGTAACAAGTTTTCTTATTTTCTAGGATTTAAAATAAATAACCAAAACATGTATTCCAGTTATTTCTAACGACACAAAATAAAAACATTCCTATCAAATTTTCCGTTTCTAGTTGTTGCCGTTACTAAGTATGATGAGTTTTTCAGAAGAGTTTTCATATGTTCTGCAGTTTAAGAATAATTATCAAAATTTGTAATTAGTGTAATGTGTTACGGCATAAAAAGAAACATTTCTAGCAAATTGTAAGTTTTCAACTTCAGCCATCAATAAAATATATTCAAAAATTTTCCGAAAGGATTTAAATATTTTCTTCCGTTTTAAAAATTATAAATTAAAAATAGGTATCCTTCGTTATCTCCAAAGGCGCAGAAAAAACCTTTCTACAAATATTTTGCATCCTTAGTTTTAGCCACTATGCAGATATCGTAACGAGTTTTCCAAAACTGTTTCTTATTTTCTTCTGTTTTTAAATAAAAAACTAAACGATGTTTTCCTGGTTTATGGCAAAGTCAAAACACTCCGACCATAATTTACAGCTTCTATTTTCTATCAAGCTGAACTATAGTAAAGAGTTTTCAAAAAGAGTTAAAAGACGTTGTTGAATGATAACTTGGAATTTAATTCTGCGATACCTTCAACATTACAAAATAAAAATAAACATAAATTAAATTTTTCTTTTATTGTTTTAGTTTTAGTAATAGCCGTTATATGGTTTCTGGAAAATAATGCTGTTTTAAATTAATTACATAAAAATTAAATTCTCCACCATCTTATATGAAACAAAGAACATTCTTAACAAACTTCCCGTCTCTAGTTTCAGCTATTATCAAGATAACACGTTTTCCGGAAGAGTTTTATTTACTCTATGTTATATTTACTAGTAGTATCTGTAGAAAATATAGAAAATAGCAACATAAAGTGCTAAAAAGTTATTATTAATATATTATTTCATACAACAATTTATGATAACATGCACAATGCATAAAAAACAACAACAAAGGAAAACTATTATCCAGGTGTCCCATAAGTAAAGTGTCAAACTTCGAGGAATGGTTCTATGGGTCAAAATAAGGAAAAAAGTTCATATAAACACAAGCTCAAAAAAGCTTCGTTTTCTAGATATTTGAAATTTCGTTTTTTATACAAAATAATTCTTATCTAGAGAAAGGACGGTTTGACTGATTGAGTTCAAACTTAGCATAAAGTTTAACCTAACAATTATGTATCTCAAGAAAAATAAACGATTAAATCCAATAATGAGTTTCAAAATGGCACCTGTTTGGAAATTTCAAACCTAAATTACTAAAAAACCGCACATTTTAACCAACAAAATTTCAAGACACCTTTTTTAGCCCTCAATTATTTACACATAACTGAACTATTATCCTTCATCCGATTGTTTTGACAGTTACATAATCCGATAGAAAATCAAAAGGGCTATAAAAAAGTTTCCTTGAAATATTTTGTTAAAATTTACGGTTTTTGAGTAATTTAAGTTTAAAATTTTCAAACAGCCGCCATTTTGAAAATAATGATTGGATTTAATCGCTTATATTTCTTGAGCTACATAATTGTTAGGTTAAACTGCATGCCAAGTTTGAACTCAATCAGTCAAACCGTTCTCTAGATAATAATTATTTTGTAAAAAAAACAAAATGGCGGATATCTAGAAAACGAAGCGTTTTCGGGTTTGTGTTTATATAAACTTTTTTCCTTATTTTGACCTACAGAACCATTTCCCGAAGTTTGTTACTTTACTTATGGGACACGCTGTATACAAACACAAACATATTTTTAACAGTTTTTTGTTGATCAATAAGCTAGATCAACAAAAACGAACTTCGATCAACAAAGAAGGTAATTTTGGGATCAACAAAGTGTTGTTAAAATTAAGTCAATTTTTTTGTATATATAACTATACATGATACTTTTCATATGCGGTTTTTCATTCTGAATTGAATGGTGTCAAAATTAGCTTTCTACTATAATTACAACTTAAGTTATAAGCGTTTCAAAATGATCAACAATTAATGTTAACTGACACAAGATCAACAAATAGTGCTACGAGACAAATATATATATATATATATATATATAAATCAATAATATTTCTTTGTGGTTGGGATTCCTACTGTAACCTAATTGGCACTATGCAGTAATGTAAAAGTAATACAATGAACAGAGATCAAGGCTTCATTATGCAGATGGTCAAACTATAATGCAGAAAGAACAACTCGAGTGTTTGCTGTGTCACTAATGCAAGACCATACAACCCCAGTTGGAGTCACGCACTCGCCTAACCGAATAAAATCCGAACCCGCGCGTGTTAAAAACGACCCGATCTTCTCAAAGGATTGTTCGAAATTAAAATTAAATTTTAAAAATAAAGTTGCTATGGAAATTATGTATTATTGTTTTATTGTTGATCGAATAAATAATGTTTACTGAATAAGTCAATATATACATATTATAATATATAGATTAAATTTTAATATAACATTGCTTCGCTTACCAACCCCGAGATCGCTCCGCTCTGACAAATAGGAGCAAAATAATTTAAACCTAAACTGTATTTTAAGTACGATCCGTTTATTTTGTTGTTAATTATTATTTATTGTTTACTATTATCAATACTATATAACACTAAAATTATGTAATAATTATAAAAATTACCTTCGCCCAAACAATCCTTATTCTCAAACTCAGATTACCTGTTTCTGTGAAACTGCTTCGCCATCATCAGATACTCTAACATTTGGTTTTAATCTTTGTTAAGACAGTAAAACAAGTCTTCGCTGCCAATGTGCCTTCTGCCTCTCCCAGGAATATTCTTTAAGCCCATTCAAAGGCCGACCACGAGTGTCCATCCTCGATCTCGCACAATAAACCCAAGGGTAAGGGTATTAGTACGGTCGACTGGTTCCGCCTCATCCTGAACCATATATATATAGTCATTCTATAATATAATAGTTATTGGCATTAAGATATTATCATTAATTTGTGAGTATTCCGGTAGCAAAGTTGATAAATAATTTTAATATTAACGAAATTCAAAAAACAAATATTACAATCAGTAGTATAATTAAATACAAAAACAAATTGGTCTTGTCGAAATTTAGATTAATCCAGTAATTATAAAGTTATTGTATATGGAGTTATATTATAAATGACTTTTAAATTATTTTTAGTTCTTTTTTACCTTTTTAGAAAAAATGTGTTTAACTTTTTATTTTTTATTTAGAAGTTTATATTAAAAAGTATCACTGTATTTATATTTAAATGTATTTTAATAAAACTGAATTTAATTATATTAATACAAATTAAATAAAAACGTAATAATAATTAATTATGCTTATTAAATTTTTAGATGGCATTAAAAAAAGCATGGGGCGTTTATTTTTAAAAATGTGTAATGAATGAAAGTATAATGATCACACAAAAAATAGATGTTGAGATTTTTGTGGAAATATCCGTTTTAGGACCCCTGAGTCCAAAAAGTGTTTTTTACAAAATGTCTGTCTGTATACAAAGCTAGAGAGAAAACTATTCAATCGATTTCGAACAAATTTGCACTAAACATGTCAATTAGGCCTGTATAGATGCACGAAAAAAGGTTTTGAGCAATTTCGAAAAACAACCCCCCTTTTTGGCCAAAAAACCCTCAAACATCAGTTATTATTTTTTTATAAAAAAACGGCTCTAACGATTTTGATAAAATTTAGCTTATTTGTAGCCCTTAATGTACCCTACCATATGCAAAAAACTGCATCTTTCTAAAAATTCTCGTTTAGCTAATAATAAAAAAATAATAACCGATTTTTGGGTATTTTTTGGCAAAAAAGGGGTTGTTTTTCAAATATGTTCAAAATCTTTTTCGAGCATCTATACAGGCCTAATTGACAAGTTTGGTGCAAATTTTTTCGAAATCGATCGAATAGTTTTCTCTCTAGCTAATAACAATAATATTTATTAGTTACTCTTCTACTTTTGTATCCCCTCTCATAATTTTAATATAATTATGAAGTCACAGCGAATCTGTTTAATAATTTAACTTAAATATGTTTGTGAGAAAGTATGTGCCAGTTTCTGGTACCGTGTATTTTAGCTTAGATTAACAAACTAAAAGCAAACACAAACGAAAAACGCTTACTATATTATTATAATTAAATTCAAACACCGGTTGTTACATATTACAAATAAAACCGCTGATTTGGATCAAAAACTTAACATAATTTTAGGTTAGGCCTGCAATGAACCAAAACACGCTTATTTGCAACCAATTTGGCAAATTTATTAACAGGTAAGTAATTTTTCATAACTAACAGTTTTTTAGATTAAGTAAAAGCAAACAAAAGGCTTACTTTTGCAAAGAAATTTTGAAATGTTGATTATTGATTATTTAAATGCCATAATTAGAATTGTTTGGATGGTCGCGTCTATTTCGATATCTGTCTTACATTAGCTATGCATTACATTTCCGTGAACATATCAGATTATACAATAATCTGTTTGCATAGCTTCACCATGAGTCTCCACCGGGGTTGGTGACCGAAGCGAGCAGGGGAAGAGTCCCTAGTATGTAATAAAAATTCCCAATTTATTAAATTTCTTCTTTTTTTTTCCTAAAAACATTTTATGTTCAACATTCTTAGAGCCGTCTACCGCAACTGTTTTTGCGAAAATATTTGCTTTTAATAAGCATACAAATTAATTCCTGCGCGATGTTTTCTCAACTTGTTTAAAATATTGACGGGAAATTATATTTCCATTACATGTACTCGCTTATACTATCCACCTACCGTCCAAATATTTGGATGAACCTTTCCATAAATTGAATCACAATATTTACAATCGGCAATACTTGACGGAACGACTAAATAAAACTGAAATAACACGTCCTGAAATAAGCTACAGCATCCACCAAGCCAAATAAATATCGCACATGCCAGCATTTTCGAAGCTTATTTTTCCGGACGCAATACACACTAAACAAATACAATTTATTATTGTATCTGATTGCATTCGTTTCCCAGCACTCTAAAATACTCTTCGCAAGATAATATAATAAAGTTTTCTTTGATGATAATTGTTCTTGGAAGGTCCACATAAAACATTTAAACTCTGGAAATTATATATGTTAATGTACTTGTGTCCATTATCCGTTTAAAAAAATGTTTATTTCAGCCTAATTAATTCTAGACTTGAATACGGAATAACTTGCTGAGGAGGGACTTATTTAAAATCAATCAAGCCTCTACTCATTATTAAAAAAAAAATTGTTTACTATGTTAAAAAAACCAAGAATTGAATCTTCATTTCCGTTATTCAAACAGTTAAGAATTTTCCCTCTGAGGCATTTGTCTATTTTCAAAGTTTTAAGGTTTTTTTTCCTGAGAGGCGGTGATAAAAAGATAATAAATAGAGAAAATAAGAAAACCTAAGACACCCCAATAGTTTTGAACAGCCGAGGCCGTACATGGAGGCATTTAAAAGATCTTTCGCCTACATGGCACCAAAACTTTCAAATAATTGGCCGCCTGAAGTGATAGACTTAAATCATAAAATAAATTTGTTAAAGTGATTTCAAAATGGATTTTTGCTCAGGAAAATGTTGAAAAACTATTATAGTAAAGTCTAAAAAACCAATATATCAAAATTAAACGTGGGCACAGAATTACAGAATAATAATTTTTTTCTGTTTCTATTTCAACTAGTTTTTTGTATCAAGTATTTATTTTCTGCTTCTGCCACTGGTTCTTCATTTCTCAACGGTAATCCCAAATCAGGCTTTTCCTAGGGGTACCTAATTAATTCTACCAATATTGGTGATAGTTTGACAAACAATGTTTTTTATGTTAAATCCTTTTATCCTTTTTTCTTTTCTAAAGTTTTTGTTGAAATTTCTGTTCTCGAGGCAACACATTTGTTTGTAGTTATTTATTGATTAAGATGTATGTATGTTTTATCAATTTTTTTTAAATAGTATAGTTGGAAGGTAATTTTATATTTGTATTTTATTTATCAATGATAGATTATGTATTGTTTGTTGGACTTATTTTGTCAAATGCAATTTAAAACAAAATTAATAAAATTCGTTAAAAAAATAAAATAAAAAGTTTGTTTCTTCTAATAGGTTTTGTTTATTTACTAGTAAGACCCATGAAAAATCCCAGGCAGATTAATTAAATACACATCACATAACTGATGTTTTTGGGGTTTCTTGGCCAAAAAGGGGGTTGTTTTTCAAAAATGTTCAAAATCTTTTTTCGTTCAGGCCTAATTGACGTGTTTGGTGCAAATTTGTTCGAAATCGATTGAATAGTTTTATCTCTAGCTTTGTAGAAATACAAACATACAGACAGACATTTTGTAAAAACCACTTTTTTGGACTCAGGGGGTCCTAAAACGGATATTTCCACAAAAATCACAACATCGATTTTTTGCGATCACTATACTTTCTGTATATTATAGTATAGTGAGAAATTAGCTGTTGGTTGTGAATAAAATAAACTGATGCTAAATTTTTCTAAGTTGGTTTCTATTAATGTAAATAAACATGAGTTGCTGAGTTTTTGATCCGAACAGCTGTTTTATCTTATACTAGCTGACCCGTACGGCGTTGCCCGTGCTGGTTGGTATTTTCAGTCTTTTTAACGTAATTGTATTCTTTTTAAGTGGTCAGTCAGTGAGTGGTTTTTGGCTTTTATATATATAGATCTCAAATAACAAAAGCACTATTGTCATAATAATAAAAGATCTGGAATTATGAATTTAGTAACTTTGATCCCCCCCAAACCCCTCCTAAAATTTCGAAATTTTTCAAACCCTTTCTTAGTGAGCACCTATGGCCCTAGAGGAAGCTACATACAAAATTTCATTCCAATCCGTTCGGAAGTTTTGAAGAAATTGTTATTTAATAACTTTGATACCCCCAAACCCCCCTAAAACTTCGAATTTTTTCAAACCTTTTCTTAGCGAGCGCCTATGGCCCTAGAAGAAGCTACATACCAAATTGCATTCCAATCTGTTCGGTAATTTTGGAGAAATCGTGATTTAGTAATTTTTACCACCCAAATCCCCCTAAATTTTCCAATTTTTTAAAACCCTTTTTTAGTGAACACTTATGGCCCTAGATGAAGCTACATACCAAATTTCATTCCAATCCGTTCGGTAGTTTTGAATAAATCGTGATTTAATAAATTTGATCCCCCCAAAACCCCCCTAAAATTTCGAATTTTTTCAAACACTTTCTTAGTGAGCACCTATGGTCCTAGAGGAAGCTACATACCAAATTTCATTCAAATCCGTTCGGTAGTTTTGAAGAAGTCATTTTTTAATAACTTTGATCCCCCCCAAACCCCCCCTAAAATTTCGAATTTTTTCAAACCCTTTCTTAGTAAGCACCTCTGGCCCTAGAGGAAGCGACATACCAAATTTCATTTTAATCCGTTTCGTAGTTTTTGATAAATCGTGATGAGTGAGTCAGTGAGTCAGTGAGTCAGTGAGTCAGTGGGTTTTCGCTTTTATATATATAGATAGGCAGTTAGAGAACCCCCGAATGTTCACTATTTTTACGCATTAAAATTAAAATTTCGCAAAATCCTTCTTTGTGTGCGTCTGCGACCCCATTAGAATAAACTTTTTTAACATTAGAATAAATGTTCGTATTTGTTTCTTAAGTAGTTCTTGCTGTACATAGTATTCAGTCATTCGGTCAGGACAAACCGCTTATTTTTAATGACACCCCAAAACGTGTTCTGTGAACCAAGGTTGGTGCTCATTTACTACTGTCGACCTTTACTAGGTCTCACCATAAGAGTCACTGCACTGTCTCATCTTTCCTTTCGAAATTCGCTAATAAAGTACATTGATACTTCTGATTCGTTCTGCCATGTATATAAAATTCATTCATTACACATTTTTATAAATAAACGCCTCATGGTTTTTTTTAATGCCATCATATAATTAATTGTTATTACGTTTTTAGCGAATTTCCATAGGAAAAATGAGCTATTGAAGTGGCCCTTATGGTAAGACCCAAGGTCGGGAGTAGCAAATGAGCACCGATCATGATCCCCATATGTGTGTGTTCGCACTCTAGCGGCCGCATTTTAAGTCCGATTTGGTTCAAATTTGGTATACATGTTGTTTGTCTACGTCGCTCGGACAAGTTCGTTAGCCAAATAAATCTAACAACCGGAAGCACGTTTTTGACCGGAAGTAACTATTTTTTAAGATTTTTCCTATGAGAATGATTTTTTTTAGAGTTTCTTCTACAAATATAAACGTAGACCGTTATTCTGTACATTTTGTTTTTTACGCGACCTTATAGCTCGCTTGGTTCCTCCAAAATCGATCAAAACGAAAAATATTATAGAAGTACTCGGTTCATAGCCATGTGGTGGATTCTACCGTGGGGTTGGCGTGCGAAGCATGCAATGCATTGTGCATTGAAGATACTCCCAATACGGGGGTTGGCATGCGAAGAACGCAATGTTTTGTGTATTGAAGATACTCCCAATATGGAGGTTGGCGTATTGTGTATTGACGATAATCCCAATTACGCGGAATGGCGTGCGAAGCACGCAATGAATTGTGTATTGAAGATACTCACAATATGCGACATGGCGTGCGAAACCCTAAAACATAGGCCTATAAACTTAATTTTGGAAATTTGCTCAACTCAAGTCAGCGGTTCAGCTGCGTGGTCTAATCTATATATTAATAGGCAAGCACAAAACTTGTCGTCCTTTTTTCTCAGCTTGTGTGCATCGTAGGAGAAATTCGCGCATACCGTTAGAAAGGTAGTGTCCTGTAGATGAGCAGAATCCCATTATAATTTACATCGGTCCTCAGGGATACGCCCCAGTAGCCCTCAAAGTTTCAATGTTAATCTTATGGAAGGTCAATCTTAAGGAAGAAGAAGAAAGATTTCTTTTGATTTTATCAGGGGCACAAAAAATATCTGTTCATATGAAAAGCTTAAAACAGCTGATTTTGATTAATAGCTGATTTTGATCAACAACTGATTTGTATCAAAAACTGAATATAATTTAAGGTTAGGTAAATCAAGCAATAGCAATAGCGAAGCATTGCCGGGTCCACTAGTTATTATTTAGTTTGTATTAATATAATGAAATTAAGTTTTATTAAAATACATTTAAATATAAATACAGTGCTACTTTTTAATAAAAACTTCTGAATAAAAAATAAAAAGTTAAATATTCTCTAAAAGGGTAAAAAAGAACTAAAAATTAAAAAATAATTTATAATAAAACTTTATATAGGCCCTCTACATATCTACAAAATTCATTGATTACACTCTTACAAATTTGCATAAATAATAAGCGCCTTATGGTTTTTATATGTTGTTTAGATATGGAGTTTTGTTATAGACTAGCTGAATACCCGTGCTTCGCTACAGGGAATTTGTTTGTTGCATCACCATGATTCATAATTAATTATCATATTTTTCTCTCATTTTCTTTCATCTATTATTTTACGAAAGTGAATTATAACATGCATATTCAATTAGTTTGGTATTTATTGTTCACTGGCGGCCCATCAATCATCTTTGTCGCGGTGTGTGCTAAATAAATTAAATCAATAAAAAATTAAAAAAATTCAGAGTGAAGAGTGTCTTCTTTTTCTACCCCTAAATCTACAGACTGCTAAATCACAGTCTTAGCTGGATGTTTGCAGATCACCCAGATATGTCTTTAATATGCGAATAAATAGATCATGATAGTTTTGATCAGCTTACGTCTAAAGTATTTTTTTAGAACTAATAAGTGCCAAATTTCAGCTCTCTAGCTTTAAGGAAATAATTAAAATTAATATTTATTGTTTTTAGGGTTTGTTATTACATTTTCAACCCTTAGCAGCACGTAAAAAATGTAAAACTGGTTTATTTTGTATATGTATTTTGTAAGTAATATTTAAAAAATGTCAGCTCTCCAGCTTTAAGGAGGAAAGTATAAAAAAATGTATTTATTGTTTTTAGGGGTTGTTATCACATTTTCATCCCTAGCAGCACGTAACGAAATGTACAACTGGTTTACTTTTTAAATGTATCGAGTAAGAAATAAATGTACAAAATTTCAGCTCTCTAGTTTTAAGGAACGTATGAATATTAATATTGATTGTTTTTAGGGGTTGTTAACACATTTTTAAACCTATCAGCACGTAACAAAATGTAAAACTCATTACTTTTCATATGTGTTTTGTAAGGAAAGTAAAACAAACAATATTTATTGTTTTAGATGATGTTTCAACCCTTAAAGTCTAAATATTTTAAAATCTTATCTTAGTGCGCCTCTAGCGCCTATAAGCAATATGTATATAAAATAGTTCACGTTCCTTGGCGGTATTAAATTAATATTTATAATTATAGGGATTGTTACTAAATGTTCGCCCCTTAGCACGTGAGAAAATGTAAAACTGGTTTATTTTGTTGTATGTACCTTGTAAGAAATAAATGTACAAAGTTTCAGCTTTTTAGCTTTAAGGAAAGTATAAGAAACAATGTTTATTGTTTTAGGGGTTGTTTCAACCCTTAAAGGCCAAACATTTTAAAATCCTTTCTTAGTTCGCCTCTAGCCCCTATTGAGGAATATGTGTAACAAATTTCACGTTCCCAGGTGTTATTCAATTAATATTTATAATTTTAGGGGTTGTTACTACATTTTCACCCCTTAGCAGATCGTGATAAAATGTAAAAATGGTGTACTTTTTATATCTATCGTGTAATAATTAAACATACAAATTTTTAGTTTTCTAGCTTTAAGGAAATTGTAACACACAATAGTTATTTTTTTAGGGGTTGTTTCAGCCCTTAAAAGAAAAATATTTTAAAATCCTTACTTAGTGTCCCTTTAGCTCATATGAAAAATATGTGTACCAAATTTCACGTTCCTAGGAGATAGGGTGTTTGAGATATATAACAAACAATATTTATTGTTTTAGGGGTTGTTTCAACCCATACAGGCCAAATATTTATAAATCATTTCTTATTGCGCCTCTAGTCCCTATGAGTAATATGTGTACTAGGTTGACAAGTTCAAGTTGCTAGGTTGTATGGTTTTTGAGAAACAGTGATCAGTCAATCAATCACTCAATGAGTGGTATTTGGCTTTTATAAGTACAGATAATTTTTAAAATTTTTGTCCATTTTTTTTAGGAAAAGTGAGTTTTAAAGAAAATATTAAAACTTTCTTTATTATATTACACTTTACGAACTATTACACAAAATAAAGATTTTCTAAACATTTAATCCAACACAAGACAATATTGTTTAAATATATTTAACCTCAATAGTTAGTTTTCACGTGACAATAAAGTTATGAAATTTTGACATCATGACTAAGCGACATAGCATTAGTGTATTTTTCACAATGTTGTGAAATTTTCTATCGCTTTTCCGAGTTAAACAGCAACTAATTGAAAATCTTGCGACAGTTAGTTTTTACGAGGGTAGAGCACATGCAATTCACTCGACAGTAGATATAAATTCAAAATGTTTGGCACAAAAATGTTTTGTCATGAACTGACTTTTAGTTTCCTTATAACCAATGCATTGCCGGGACACTAAAAAATCAAGGAAGGTTAGTTTTCATGTGACATCAAATCATGATGTTTAATGCCACAGCACTTTTCGTCTTGAAAGTAATTTGTCATTATTACGCATTGGTGTACATTGAGGTTGTGTTGCTCTGGCATAATGGCAAAATGTCAAGAAGAGAAACAAAATTGGCAAAATTAGTGCTGCCTATTAAAAATAAACACCAATGGATTTAACGGGTTTACAAAATTATAAACTTGGATAATTCATACGATTAGTAAAATAAATTAATAATAACATATTTTTGTACTTTCATAAACTTTGTTGAGCAGTGTTGACAGCTACGGAATTGTCGAAGGCAGCTTACAGACTAAAATTTTAGTAGAACATTTTAGTTAAAATAATATAACCTGGAATAGTTTACAATTACACACTTACAATGAAAACCTGCACATGGTCTAGTATATTCATTTGTAAAAAGAATCTTTGGAAAAAGGTATCATTTCATAGGTATTTTGGTGTAAGACAGGTTAACAATTATTTTAGGGCAGTGGATTACATAATTTCAAAACCGAACTTATTGCTTACAGGTTATTTCATTGAATAAAGTTAATTATTAGTTAAACCGATTTGGTCTAAAATCTAGTTTAAAGTACCTTACTAATTATAAATGTAGTCTGTAAGTTTTATGTATTTCTACGTGTAATAACTTAGGCCTACCATTACCCAGCGAATATAAGATGAAATTTTCTTTGATTTATTTTTTTATTAAGGTAAAAAACCTGGGTGGTTATCATCGCCTGATTTTTTTAAAAAATGTACGTGTTGTTTATTGTTTAATTAGCAAACCAATTATTCTGATCGAGGTCAATCAACCAATATTAAAGTATTGAAAATAAATACTGAAATTAATTATATAGTATTAGAAAAGAAATACACAGGTATCTATTTCAGTCAGAAATTGAATATTTATGTTTTCCAAGTAACTATTTGTTGTGGGAGTACAAGAGATGAATAAGGCCGGCCACTTTTGAACACAATTAATTCTGATTGATTTTATCTGTCAAAATTCAAATGATTAAAACGTAAATAAGATTAAAATAGTATAATTTTTTAAATATCTTCTTTATTCTTTCTAAAAAATCGTATCAGTAAACGCTTGATAGTAGGTAGATTGACAAAATTTATAGAAGTCGGTAAAATACAAAATCTTCGGTCAAAGTATTGTAGTTTTCACGAGTAGATCTATAATCATAAATAATTCTAATTATTAATTTGTTAAAAACCAAATTATAAAAAGATTGCTTTTCATAACATTGTTATTGTATGGAATAAGAATTGAGAGTCTAGGGCCGAGGGCCAGTTGCCTAAAAACTTTGACGAGGGTAATTTGACAGCCAGAGGCTTGGCGGAGCGAGGGCCAACCGGCTAGGGATCAGTGACCTGTTCTACTGTGCGGTGGGTGTGGGGGTGGAAAGGTTTTAATTATCGTTTATGTATTCCGATAACAGTAAGATTATAATATTTATATAATTATAATATTTCGTCGTATTACCACTTTATATAATTAGAATTAAAAAAAAAACTAGAGGACTTACCTAAACTGTTTAGTCACAGTATTTTGCCGATAACAGTATGATTATAATATTTGTATAATTATAATATTTCGTCGTATTATCACTTTATATAATTATAATTAAAAAAAAACCTAACCTAACCTAAAACTCTTCCATAGAAATTAGTTTAGAGTCGTACTCTATGTATTTAATCTTACCCCTCCCCTGAATCGCTTCCGCTCTGGGGAGTCGACTGGCCCTCGGCCCTACCTGGCTGTTTTGACAGTTTATGACCCCCACGTCAAAAGACCGGCTGGCCCTCGCTCCGTTTTCCAAGAATTGAAGACTGGGTCCAATTGAAGTTTACAAAATAATCATTGTACATGGTAAGTTAAAACAAAAAGGGCAACTTAATGGTAAGAAAGAAGTTACAGATAGAGAAAAATAAGTTAGCATTATAATAAGCAAAATAATTATCTAAATTATGATTTGTTGAGGATATAATTAATTATGAGACGTCTAAAAGTAAATCTGTTGTAGGTAGCCTACCATCTCTGTAATATTTACGGTTATCGGTAAACAACTAAGTGTACTACTTTGTTTATAAAAGTGAAGTCATAATTTTGTAGAAACTTTAAACCAATACAAAATAAAATATGATTAGATGATTATTTACAATTTCATCTCATAACAAAAAATAGCATAGCCTAAAGCATTTACTTTTATTCATGAATTCAATGTTCTACATTATCCACTACTTAAACTTTATTAAATTAGATCTATTATCTCTGCACTTGACTCCTTCAAAATTTACTGAACAATCATCCGAAATATTCGACAATTTTTTATTACTGTTGTAGACATTGGACAGTGAACGTCTAAAGTCTAAAGTATCGACTGTAGAAAAATCATTTATTGTCAATATCTGGTCAAACTTCCGCCTGAAATATTCAGGCACATTGGCGCATAATTTTGGAATAGCTTCAGATAAAGTTGTAATTGATTAAAAACACATTTGGATTACAAAACAGAAAATAACCCAAAATCGATAGTAACACAGGGGTTTTATGTGGAAACACGACACTTTATCGTAGTGCCCAAGCCCAAATTTCTCTAGTGCGGTAATTGCCGCAACTCGTTTGAATTATTAATCATTTTACAAGCGCCATTATTAAACTAAAACCTCAACACGTGTTCATTAGAGGCACAAAGTTTTAATTGCGTCTGCCCTCTAGAAACCCTAATAACTTTCATAATTACTTGAACTTTTTAAATATTAATTTCCCCAGATATTTTCTTACTTTTCAATTTACAGATAGATACATTTTAATTATAATGTTGAATTATTAGTTATTGACCATGTCAAACCTAATTATTAAGTAGAGTGACCGTGTGTCTTTTAAGGGAAAGGGTGTAAGTATGTAAAATTAATCATCTCCTATAAAACTGAGGGTACGTACAGACGTAACAAAAGATTATAGTGTATTCGCATGTTTATATTGTTTGATTTATTCGTTAACATTTATAAACATACTAGTGGACCCGGCAATGCTTCGCTATTGATTGATTACAGGTGTAGTTATCTCATTTCATCCTTTTGTCTTAAGAAATCGAATTGGAAATATTTTTTTATTTCAATTAAGAATAATATTAAGTAGTTTTAGCTTTATAGTTTGTAGGAATTTAGTGCAATTTATTTTTATACCTCATATAAATTTATTTCTTTGTAGTGACCACAATCTCTAACAAAACTCCTGGTACTAACATGTGTAAGTTATGAAATTTTAGTGCAATCAGTTGAGTAGTTTTTGAGAATATAGAAGAAGTAAGTGGATTGCTATTTAATTGTAAGGGTAGTTATTCCATTTCATACCTTTGACTTAAGTAATGAAATTGCAAATAGTTTTGTATATCATTTTATTATTTTAACAAATTAATTTATAAATTGAACTAGTACCACATTGTTAATTTTTTTATATATTTCAGTATTAGTATATTTATTAAACAAAAATACTATTCCATGATTTTAGATTAATAGCTTGTAGGAAGTTAGTTCAATTTATATTTATTGTATTTATATTTATTTGTATTTGGTTGTATTGTAGCAACCAAATTTCAACACCTTAGACTGTAGTAATTGTAACGTCTAAAAACTCCTGGCAATGATGTGGATGAAGGGTAATTTTTTTGTGAAATTGGTTGAATATTTTTGGAGTCTATAAAGGAAAAAGAAGCAACCATTCATTTTTATATGTAGAGATAACAGCGGATTTCGTCCATCAGCTGTAATACTTAAACTAAGTGAACAATTTAAGAAGGTTATGTTATAACATTTATGTTACATTTTGTGTTGTTACTATAGGAGTAATAATGATCATAGATACATCTAATTATTTTTGTCATGTCTGCTTCCTGACGCCTAATTTATCTCCTATTAGAATTTTGAGACGAATAAAATCAAACAATAAAACTATGCACATACGCTATTTCAAGGTGAAGTCTGTATATAGGTCTACTTCATATAATTTAGTGTATGCTCTGTACATTTATCATGTTGATAATCCCTAACTGTATCAATACGGTTAGATATAGTTTGTCGTTGATAGGCGTAAGTAGTTTCTTCTGAAAAACAAAGCAAACAAAAGGAATTTTAAAAAGACATACATTTTAAACGACTTCTAACCTCAAAACATATCATATAGCCTACATTTTAGTTAATATCAGTTTGTCTATACACGATCAACGTGAGTAGACACATTCAATTTAATATTTTCTAATTACTAAAAAGTATTATATAATACAGTAATAATCCGTATAATTTTACATATTTACTGAATTAGAAATCCACACAGCATAGTTGGGTAGGCTTTGTTGTTAGTAAATATTATTTTTTCAAATTAATTAAAAACCGATTAATAGCCTACATAAAAACTATATTATACAAAAAATAATAAAACTGTTGGTGTTTTTGTATGTAGGCTATGCTTTTGTACATTAATATCTTTTTACTTTAAGCTCCGACTTTAAGTGATAGTTTTCTAATGTGTATCAAATTAATTAACCTTCTCGTGACTTTTCACGGAGGCTTTACACTTTACAAGTGTAATCAATAAACTGCGGGGCAAATTTTAATTTTTAGTTGAAATGTATTCAGAAACATTGGGTATGTAAAGCAAGAGTTAGGCGTTATTAAATACTATAACTACAATGTTGACTATCACTTGCGGAACTATAATTGAGAACATACAGAAAAAATGGCACAGCCAAGAGAATGGGAGAGAACCAAAACGGAAGGAGTCAAAGACTTTTAACAGCAGGAGACGATAAGATCTACTTGAACGGGGAATTCTGAACACTGTGACGTTTTTAGACCTCCGCGGCATTAAAATTCTTTCTTTCTTTAATAAATACAACGTTCTGCATTTACCGCCTGTTCTCTCTTCACGTAGTTACCCTTTTCTCCGCTGGGCGGCGACTCCGTACGGTAACTGCAGTTAGTATGTGAAAGCCGTGTCTGTCAACTGATCAGCTGTTCTTATCTCGTCCGTTAATTTAGCTTCGTCATCGAACCTTCCAGAAGGGTCGGCCATTTAGCCTGTTACAAACTCATCTGTTAAGACTAGCTTGTAAGATCACCGCGAAGTATTAGCTATGTCGTGACTTTTTCTTTATTAATTTAGTCGCAAGTCTTACAACTGTGCGTGGCTAATTAACATGCCTTTGTTATAAGTCCTTTCTTCTGAATACCAGGTATGTGGAGCAATATTGCCAAGTTAAAATGTTTTAGCTTTTCATTTTTGGTTATGACATGTACTCTTTGTAAGTTTTATAAAGTTAGAATTGCATTTTATATTGTAAATAATATTTCAATCTCATAGAGTTTAATTCAAAATCCATGTAATTCATTTTTTTTACAGCCTAAATTTTTAACTTTTACAGCCTAAAAATTATTCTCATGCTTTTACCACACCCTAGCCTATATTATCAAGGCCTAGCCTAGACAGTTACTTTATTCTGTACAAATTTATTATTCTGTACCTATAACAATTTTGGAACTTTAAAGAACTATAATTCAATATTTATATCTCTGATATATTTTGTATTACAAGCTAAGAACTTTAAAGTTTACCATGTGCTCTGCTGACATGTACTAACAGTTTAAAGCAATTTGACAGGTTAACTTTGGTTAAGTATTGTAGTGACATTTAGCATCCTTATTTCAGTATATCTGCTGGTCATCCTGTACCAAAGAATATTATAAAGGCAAACTTTTAACCTAAAAGCCTAAACTTTAAATACTTGGTTTTGAAGCCTAATTTGGTTCTAAAAAAGATGTTATTTTGTTTAATGCAGTTTTCACTGGTCCAAGTACTACACATAATTGCAACAACTACTTATGTTCTGCTGTTAAAGCCAACCATCAACATGCAGCTTTAGTAAATACTTTTCTGCGACAGTGCTCTTATTCAATGTAGCTATGAACTAAAAATTTGTAATTTTCTTAAAAAATCTGCAGTGAACTTTATAAGGAACTTTGAATAGGCTGTGTTCTTGTATTTCTTTTGTGATAAAATGAATAATATATAAAATATGTCTTTGTATTTAATAAACTTGGGAGGAGCAGCTATAGCATATTTTGGACCTCAGCCCTAAGGGCTCTATATTAGAAATGTTTATATATCTTTTTTTAATAGAGAGACGTCTCATAATTCTTTATTTTTATTTATTTAATTATACTTAGCTTTACAGTTGGCCAACGACATAAATGTTAATTATTAAACAAATCCATGGTATTACATGATAATATTTTTTTGTAATCTTGTTTAATCAATTTTGTATGAATTCTGTAATCATTACTAAAGGGGAGGGTTTTTGATTTTTATTTTTGGGGAGGGATTTTAAATTCAAATTAAATTTATATATGTAATTTTGTAATCTGATGTTTTCTTTTGTACTTAAGGGCGTATAATTAATTTTTCTTTTCTTATCAATTAAGGGCGCATACATTTTTTATTTAATTTTGGTTAATAAACCTAAATTTGTATCTAGTTCTTTAATTTATTGACTTAACCTCAAGGTATCTTGTGGATTGTAAGTGATCAGCTGAGACATTTCTATTTTGGCGATTTTTTGACTTTAAAGGTAAGTTTTGAACATGACCAATCTATGTGGCCCAGTATTGCTTCCGTTTCCTTATCTATTCGTTTTGTAAGATTGGTACAACCCGAGGGACTACTTATAATTCTGTTGAGGCTGATTTTACCCAGGTAATAGACCAGTAGGTTACTATAAGAGCATTTCCCTTAAGTATCCACTTTCCCCTTGAAACTTGCCATCCTACCCAAAGTTGGAAAACATAGACCTTTACAGAATCCAGATCAAGTTTATTTTTTCGGACTCTTAATCCATGGTGTATAATTGTAGTCCTTTACAAGTTTGCAATACACCTAATAGACTTTACCGTACTTTTAGTAAATATTAAAAAAAAACTTTTTAAGTTGAGATTTTTGTGTCTTAAATCTTTTGTATAAATGGATGATGGTTTTATTGCTTCCTCTAAAAGTAGTAGCGAGCATGTCATTAATTCAAAAAGATATAAAGATATATTTAATTAAATTAATATTTATGGAGGAGGCGGTTTCAAAAAGAGCAAGATCTGCTATTTCGCTAAGCGCCGCGCCAGCAATGTGAATATTTTTCTAAAACAGTAGCTGCTACCCATAAATTACTGTTTGTTGACTACAACATTAAAGTTTTCAAATCTTATATTTTGGGATAGATTTATATTCTATTAAAAATAAAACAAACAAACAAACCAAACAATTTTAGTGGAGATATAAGACAAGAGAAATGCCAAGAAGAAATAAAATGGTATTTATGTCTCAGTTAAGTTAATCACAATCACAAATCGTATGGATTATATATTTTGGAGTTTTATAATTAATTAAAATGAGATAGTTTCCCATATAAAATAAAATAAATTAAATTAACATTAAACACACATTTGTTTAATACGCTCTGTATCATCTGCCCTGATCATAAGAATTTTTTGAAACCACAAATAACTTTCAAAATTAATTTTTCAATACAATCATTAAATTGTGTTTGTTAATTTAACCTAAGTGTAGGCCTATATTTATATACTAACATCAAGCAATTATAGAAGCATTCCAGGTGCAGTAGTCATTTATATTATTAGGCCTAACCTAAAATTTAGTAGTCACCTTAATCAGCTGTTTTATCTGCCACTGTGTACTATTAGTTGATATTATAGAAAATATCAAAACCACTACAAACCTGCTTATATAAAATGTTTATTAAAAAACGTCTAACTATTATTTAATAATAGTTAAACGGTTTTTAACCACTGATCAATGATATTACGTGTACAATATCTTACAACACTAAAGATGTTTAAATTCTGAAGATTAATAATAATTATCTTTAAGTTCTGTCTAAAATGGAGCTCAGAACTTAGTAATAATATTGTATAGATAGATAAAATATGTTTAGAAAGTTTTCAAATGTTGCAAATCACTCAACTTCTAATATTAGAAACTGTCCAACTTACCGTTTGCTTGTCAGTGCTCTCAATGATCCGCTTAATTTACCCACCAATTTATCGAATTAATTAGTATGACCCTAACAAAATAGGCTACTTATTTTATCTGCGAGAAATACTACACCAACATTACCTAGAAAGTGTTAACATTCAAACTATCCAGACAAAATGTTTAATACATTAAAGAGAAGAAAATTTTAATTATTTCATAAAGAAAAAAAGTAAGAAGAAATATACTGTTATATAATTCGTTTTGTTGAAACACAATAACTTTATATAACTATCTTAATATTTGTAATTCTAGAAAAGTAGGCTAGTCAATGAAAGTCAGTCATATTTTGGTCGAATCACTTTGGTTGCTAAAGAGCCTATTTTTTTTATACCAAGCTTTGACAATTAATGAGATAACCAGTTCTATGATTACGCCAGGACAAAACTTTAGCCTATTCATCATAATAAAGTTGACAACTAACGCCATCTTGCAGAGATTTTGATAAACGCTGCTTTAAATTAACTTTAGTTGAGGCAAGCTGTTACCTGTCTGAGGTTTATAGCCCATTTGGAGTTTTAATTAAATATAATAATAGTTTTATGAAATCTCCATGAAACCATCCAACTATCCTTATTCAAATAATAAAGTGTAATTAAAAATACAACAGCAAGTGTTTAAATTGGATTTTTGTTAAGTTTTCTATACTGTATTATGTTTAACTTCGTTAATGTTACATATCAAAGTCACATTCATGACATAAACATGTTTGTCAATTTCATTACTAGTTTACAACTACTTTAAAAAATGCTTTAAATTAAATAATAAGAAACAAGAAGATTTAAACAAAATATTTTACCTTCTTTAATATATGTTAAATATAAACTATATTTTTTTAATATTACAATGTTAGTGAAGTTGTATACAGTACAATAATTGCCTCAGATGTTTTGAGAATAGTTTCTTATAATAAAGTAATTCTTTAATTATAATTTTATAAAACTATCAGTGATTATATTAAAGTCGCCATTGATAATCATTGGAATTTTATAGAATTTTTCTTGAAGCAAAGAAGAACACTCTTACAGTTTTGAGGATAAAACTTGTAATTTGTTTCAATAATGTTTATGCTTTGGCGGAATAATAAAATCAGCCTTCTGGTTGACGAGTAAAAGCCACAGTGTCTAACCAGTCTTTGAAATAGACGAGTCTTTATTTTGCGAATGAGTATTTACTCCAGCTTTATTCATCGCTATTACTAAGGATTTACTTGAAAGCCAAGTATTTACTTCAGGCGCCTGTGTTTAATACCCATTATTTACCTTGACATGGGTCGTTACTCAAGTTCTCGCAATTACAAATATTTATTTCACTAATTGACTGTAAACCGAACTTCAGCATTAACTATCATCGACAGTCATTTTTAACTATGAACAGAGAATGAGTTGATCTATCAAATCTGTAAAAACAATAAGGTCATTTTAGAGCCAACGCCGACAAAGTATAATTAAGCAAAATGATACTTGGAACAGTAATTACATCCAAAAGAACTGTGATTTCTACAAAGTATATATCCTCATCATATTGAACAATCTTATCCCAGAATCGAAGTAAATCCCATACAAACCACCTTTAAGTCAACATCTAGAAAGCGCCAACATCTCAGTATTCTTGTGCAAACTCTCCACTCGGAAAGACCTTAAAATCAAGAACCGGAAAGCAGCTCAAAATACTTTCGCTGATATAAACCTTCTGCAATGGAAAGCCGAAAAATAAAATTATCTGCATTTAAGAATAGTCGTTGCACGAAGATAAAGCGAACATTTATAAATTATAATGTACACACTACCTCGAACAAACGGGATATGTGGAGAGGTGTCTTTGGTGCATCAATTCTTACCAGTGATCAAAATAACAAAGTAAATTGAAAACACATAGAAATAATAAGAATGAAAGAATAATTAAAGAAGGACTTCCAGATAACCCTGGTAAATGCTTACATTCTTTCTGACTAAAACATCTCCAAAGAAAGCCTAAATACAAAATCTCTAAATCGCATTAACTTAATCATATTAGGAAACTACAGTGCCAACCACCGGGTATGGAGAATAGGCAATCCTAACCACAAAGAAATCACAGCCATTGATTAAAATTATTTAAATTCAGTGCCAACAACCTAGTTTGGACAAAAGTAATCTTAATCATAGAGGAAACATAATTATTCTATGGCTAGATTTAGGAGACTTAAGTGGTAAATATTAAATATGGAACACAATCAACCCTAATCTTCCTAATCACAGATGAAACATCTGTGGATGTATGACTAGATCTAAGGCACTTCAGTGCCAACTATCAAGTATGGAGCAGACAACACCCATCTTCGAAGAAATATAGTGTATGAATGGATCTACGAAACTACAGTGAAAACCACCGGGAATGGAGCACATAACACCATAATCACAGAAGAAACATAGCGTATGACTGAAATTAGGAATGATTTGTTTTAAATATTAAAATTAATTTTAAAATGTTGTTAATCATTCTATTTATTAAAAGAATCACTGCGGCTGTTGGTAAAATTCTCTATTTTAGCATACTGTAAATTTAAATGTTATATACGACAACAAAATTAGATTGAAC
>JAGFPH010005208.1:25675-37050 GCA_018207615.1 Philaenus spumarius
TATATTTTCAAACATAACCTAAGATTGCGCCACTATGTTGTTGCCACTATGCTTAAATATGAGTAAAAAGGTAAGAAAGCATAGGTTTATGGTTCTATTACTTGATGTTGGAAACATCACATCTACTTAATGTATTGTTTGACTCTAAGCGTTAGGGGGAGAATTTGTTCAATTTGTTATTTTATAACCAGGTCTATAGCAGCAAGGAAGCAGAACTTAATTAGTTTGAATTAGAAACACCAAGATTTACTCAATGGTCTTAGAAATATTTAAATAACTATGGATATACTAGAACAACGTTAGTGTATGAATAAAAACAACAATGGACATCAAATATGATAAATTTCTAAAAATAGGGGATAGTTAAGCCCCACATTATTAAGGATAAGAATGTTCATAATCTCAAATAGTCATGTTTGTTTGTTGGCTGGCTTCATACCGCTCAATCAATGGATTATTCAATCAATGGGATGTTTGTTTGTATAAACCTTAGCGCTAGCACTTCGTAAGGATATTGCACAAGATATGTTTTAATTGTTCCAGTGAATTTTCTTATGTTTATTCATTAAAACTCGAATCTGACCAAGAGAAAATATTTGCTCAAGAATTTTCTTTACTTCGTGATCTTTCGCATTGTAAGCACTTTTTCAATTGATCACAAAACGAAACTTTTTCAAATTCAAGGCTACTATTTTGTTCTTGCATTCTTTTCAGCTCTTCATATTTGAAGTTGTTTCTCCATTTCAATCATATTTTGTACACCGATGCCTTCAATAACACTTTCAAACTCCAAATTATTATTTAAATTCAGTTCACTTTCCAATGATGTGTTGGACACCTGTTGACGTTTCTAACATTTTCTACACAATACATTTTTGTTCCTTCATTAGAAAACGTTGTCTAGCACTTACATAGCTTGTTGTGGAATCGACAGTATGTTTATATTTTGGAAGCTTTAACTCCATCCGATTTTAAATTTCGAAAGTTTTTTGGCGAGTACTTCAGTAGTACTTGTTTTAAAGGTACGACAAAAAATTCTTCTTTAAAGTGCAGGGAACATATTCTAGCATATTTGACGTTGATTCGATCAGTTCTACAACAAGTGTGAATGTATTGCCGCGATAAATCTTCATTTTTGGGAAACATATAATAGGCTACTTTATAGCGGTTCCTTCAGTCTTTCTGCTGTAACTATTACACCCGAACACTGCACAGTTTGGCATGTTAAATAGTAACAACTAAACCACTAAATACATCAGGAAATACACACAGAAGACCTCACAATTGACAAATAAACAAGCGTAGTGCCAACACAATACAATACACTTGTCTGAGCTCAAAAGGCGGAAAGTGTGCGACCTATGAAACGTCACTGCCACTGCCGAGGCCCCGCCCACATGCATATAAGCACACCCTTGTTTGTCATTCCACAATGTTATGTTTAGCAGTAGACTTTTTTTCGAAAATAAAACTTTTCAGCTTTTACTTCGAGTTTTTCACTGCTCCTACTATAGTCTGTCCGCTCGGCCGTGATACCAGACATCTCGGAACTCAACGCCCCCTCCACTAGTTTGCCATCTGCAGGCCCGGCGAGCGGGTATGGAGGGGGGGGGGATTGAGCTCCGAGAAGTCAGGTATCACGGCCGAGCGGACAGACTATACTCGCTAACATTAGACTATCCATCCTTCGGTAGTTTGAGTTATCTATTTTAACTTCGTTTATGATATGAAATGAATGTTACTAACATACATTCAGTAAATAAACATTACATGAGTGGTTTATGAAAACATAGTGTTCATTCGTTATTAAATGTTTCACCTTGTTTCAAAATATAGTACAACCATTTTTTTAATGTAGCAATTAACTCTTGCAGCAAAGTTTTATGGCATCATACAACTACGTTGAGATATTATGGAAAACGAAAAATAAAAGTGATATATTGAAATACATGAAATTACTAGATGGCCTAAGAATAAAAAGTAATTATTGTACGAGGCGAGTTGAAATGTTGGGTTCGTTTCATGATAGTTTCTTAGTGTTTTAACTAGCTTCTCTGCCATTGCGGACTTCCGTTTCAATTTTGGCCAGAAATAAGAGTTTTTAATTATTTATTTTTTAATTGTTTAATTCAACATACGATTTTTCTGATTGTTAAATATGTCTTTTAACCACTTTCTGAATGATAGGAACTTTATATTCTTTGAAAAAGAACGAAGGATAGTTGAAATTTATGGTAACAGTATATTGTATGATGGAATGGTTTTGACATTGAACAGGCAATTTAAAAAATGACAAACAGGTGTGCATAAGGTACCATATATGTGGGAATGATTTATTCAGAACAAATATGGGAATTTTGGGATAGTTATATGGCATTGAAACAAATCAGTTAAAATATAACACTACAGTTTGTTTTAATGCATGCTAATGTTGACCTCATGCTGCTAACGAAGAGCACTTATTTTGGCTTTCGTCGCCCATAATACGCCTGAACTTCAGATTTCGAGGAATATTTTCTCCTGGATTGGTCAGCGTTTGTACAACAGTGGTGACGTCAATTCTTCCAAGCAATTCTTTCAAGCGAGAATAAACTAACTTTACCCAGATTCCGCAATTAAATTCAAACAAAAATAACATTGAGATGTATTCTTATAAAGGAAAACTATACTTACTGTTTGACCTATTTACCTCGTAGTAAGGAAGGTAATTCAAACAAATTAGTACGTATTTACTGCAAATATTATAAACCAGGTGTTACGAGAATGAAACCAACAATTGATTGCGAATTGTAACCATGGTAAAGCAAACTGAAATATATGTGTTTCGCTTAATTTATAATCCAAGGTAAGCTTCCTGTTTTAGAAGTTAAAACCATGGTTTAGAGATCAATAAAGATATCATGGCCATGAACTAGATTTGTCGTAGTTTCTAATTAATGAGTGTTGGTTAGAAACTGTAATGTCTTCTCTCCATACACAATAAGATTAATTACTCTTGGTAAAGTAGATGTCCAGACAGGGGCTTGATTAATAGTGTTGTAATACTTAATAAATCTTCCATATGCACCTACAGCATTAGCTAGGCGTGTTGTAGATTTAATGATCACAAGTCGTTAAAAATATAGAACATGTCCCCAACGCTAACCTAACCTAAAATCGTTTTGAATTGTAGAAGTAGTTAACATAATCAAAAGGTTGATCTATTATTGCATGATTTCCATGATAAATAATAACGGAAATGCTCTCTATGTACACAAAATAATGTTTTACTATGTATTACTAGTTAAAATAAATGTACCAGGAACTGGTACATTATATATACCAGGAACTGGCACATATTTTCTCACAAATACATTTAAATTACTAAACAGATTCACTGTGACTTGTAGGGTGGGGTAGGAGAGTTTTTTTTATTAAAGTTGGAGATTAACTAATAAATATTATTATTATTATTATTATCTAGAGAGAAAAATATTCGATCGATTTCGAAAAAATTTGCACCAAACACGTCAATTAGGTCTTCATAGATGCACGTAAAATGGTTATGTTATTTTTTTTTAAACAACCCGCTTTATGACCAAAAAACCCCCAAAAACAGTTATTATTATTAGCTAAAGGAGAATTTTTAGAAAGATGCGGGTTTCTGTAAATGGTAGGGCACATTAAAGGCTACAAAAAAGCCAAATTTTATCAAAATCGTTAGAGCCGTTTTTTAATAAAAAAATAATAACTGATTTTTTGGGGGGTTTTTTCCAAAAAGGGGGTTGTTTTTCAAAATTGTTCAAAACCCTTTTTCGTGCATCTATACAGGCGTACTGGACATGTCTGGTGCAAATTTGGTTGAAATCGATCGAATAGTTTTCTCTCTAGCTTTGTATACTTTTATTAAAGTAGGCGATTAACTAATAAATATTATTATTATTAGCTAGAGAGAAAACTATTCGATCGATTTCGAACAAATTTGCACCATACACGTCAATTTGGTCTTTATAGATGCATGTAAAAAGGTTTTGAACAAATTTGAAAAACAACCCCCTTTATGGCCAAAAAACCCCAAAAAATCAGTTATTATTATTATTATTAGCTAAACGAAAATTTTTAGAAAGATGAGGGTTTTTTTATATGGTAGGGCACATTAAAGGCTACAAATAAGCCTAATTTTATAAAAATCGTTAGAGCCGTTTTTTTATAAAAAAATAATAACTGTATTTTTGGGGGTTTTTTGGCCAAAAAGGGGGTTGTTTTTCAAAATTGTTCAAAACCCTTTTTCGTGCATCTATACAGGCGTACTGGACATGTCTGGTGCAAATTTGGTTGAAATCGATCGAATAGTTTTCTCTCTAGCTTTGTCTACATACAGACATACATACATACATACAGACATACAGACATACAGACAGACATTTTGTAAAAACCACTTTTTTGGACTCAGGGGTCCCAAAACGGATATTTCCACAAAAATCTCAACATCGATTTTTTTTTGCGATCACTATACTTTCTCTATACTATAGTATAGTGAGAAAGTAAAAAGTAACTATATAATACTGTAAGAAACAAATTTAAAATAATTTATAAACTTTCAGCAGTACTATAACTTCTTTTTTTTCCAAAAAAAGAGGCATCATAAACATATCCCAAAAAAGTATTCAAATATTTGTATGTTAACGCTCTGTTATTCAACATTGATAAAAAAAAACTATTGTATTGAAACAAAAGGAAGTCAAGGGTATTAGATTTTCTTGATAAGTACTCATTTCTAAGGTAAAAAATTACTGGCAGAAATTAAGTGTTGCATATAATTTTCAGAATATTACTCTTTTTAAATGTGTTTTATACTCATTAATCACGATAACGTACGTTCTTAGTTTTTCAAAACACAAGTAGACCATTTATCAAAATATGTCATATGGTTCCAGACTAACCTAACCTAAAACTGTTTTGAATTATTGAAGTTGGTTAGTTAGTTAGTAACATAATCAAAAGTTTTATCTATTATTGCATGATTTCCATAATAATAAATAACAGAAATGCTCACCATGTACCTTTTACGCGTTACCATCTCGTAGCGTTCTTCTACCAACCACTTCAAACAACTATCATAATCCCTTTTAAAACCATTGAAATCAAATTAAAATATTATTACTGCAAACATAGTTATAAATATAGTATTAAATGATTACTAAAAACTTCAGTATTATAAAATAAAATGTTATTATTTTGTTCGAATTTCGTGGGAACCTCAGTTCTTGTCTTTTCATATGACTGTAACAAAGCGGCAACTTTAATCTAGTTTGAGATTAACTTGTCTTTCTTGTAAGCCGTTTTGTAACTAATTTAACTTTTGCAATTTTGTTTGAGAACAAATGATATGTTTAAAAATATATAAAGGGAGCTTTGAAAATAGTGATTCATGATGAAAGCCACGTTCCGAGCTAGAAATCAAGTTGTGAGTATCACACTTTTAATGTCTTTTTCGATTTTCAGTTTGATGATTCGTATGCATTTTGGTAAAATTATAATTTACTATTAACGACAAACAAGCCGGTACGTGAAGGTAATTAATATATTAAACTGTTCACCGCAAATTAGGACGAACATTTTAACATGTAATAAGCCAAGAAAATATCAACAAGTTGAAGTAATTATACAAGTTTTACAAAGGGCTGAAGTAATAAAGTTTATGTTGCTGGTGAACACGTGTTGAGGTTTTTATTTGATAATGGCAATCAAATTATTAATATTTCAAACAGCCTCCATGATTTATTGGGGAAATGTTTGGGTTTAAAGGGCTGTAAAACCCTTATAAACGTCCTACCGCAAATCTAAGACATTATTAGGATGACATTTTTTTCTCATTTCCCTCATTATCATGTTAATATGAAGTATTAAATATAAACTTTAGTATTTTTGAATATTAATTTCATTTAATTTTTTTTATGTGCATGTCTTAGTTGCAAGATTGTAAAATTAAATCAATTGTTTCTTTAAACAATCCTGAAATAAGTTTTAATTTAAGTAAATCTAATTTCAGGAACTTAAATCGAGGCATAATGTTACCTAAGAAATCTAAATTTTGCATGGATCTTTTAATTTTAATTAAACGTGTCATTTAACTACTTTTCACGCCTAAGTTGTAACATTTCACCATGCAATTCTGAAAATATAAGGGATCTATAAAGTATCTATAATAACACCATTTTAACCACGTTAAAATATATTAGAAACTCCTTCATTCATTGTATTTAATCTATAGATTTTATTATTCTCAAATTCAATATGTTTATGAAAGTGTAAAGGGCTGAAGTAATTAAAGTTTATGTCGCTAGTTAACACGTGTTGAGGTATTTATTTGATAATGGCGGCAATCAAATTACTAATATTTCAAACAGCATCCTTGATTTAGGCCTACTGGGGAAATTTTTGGGTTTAGTCACAGCGCCAAAGTGTTGTAAAACCCTTATAAACGTCCTACCGCAGGCTAAGAAATTATTAGGATGAACATTTCTTCTCATTGCCCTCATTTTCATGTTGCTATGAAGTACTAAATAGAGACTTTAGTATTGTTGAATATTAATTTTATTTTATTTGTTTATGTGTATCTTAGTTGCAAGATAAGTGCAAATTGATGATTTCATTGTTTCATTGAATAATCCTGAAATAAGTTTTAATTTCAGTAAACCTAATTTCGGAAACTTAAAACAAAGTATAATGTCTCCTACCCCATTTGTTTTTTGAATGAATCTTTTAATTTCAATTAAACGTGCCATTTAACTACTTTTCACGCCTAAGTTGTAACATTTCATCAAACAATCCTAAAAATGGATCTTAGTATCTATAATAACACTATTTTAACCACGTTAAAATATACCAGAAACTCTAGGTTAGTCCACAAATAACATTTAACTGAGGAAATAGACAGCGCTCACATTCTTATAACTTTAGTACTTGCTTACAACCTTTTTATAAAAAAGTATTTCACATTTTAGAGAAAACTATGACAAATATCTATAAATAAGTAAGGTTTTGTTTCATACAAAATTATAAAATGTTATAACAGTGATGAAAAATTTTACTAAGTTTTTTATAAAATAAAAGTGATCACAACAAAAATGTTCAAAGCGAGAAAATTTTGTATTTTTAGGCAAAAAGAAAACTTTTTGCGAGAAAGTTGTTAATAATTAGTGGAATTAACTTTTTTTATTTAAAAAAAATTTCTGTACGACCTTTTGTTTAGTCAGGAGGAAGGTAATTCCTGTAATTAATACATTTTGTGTTTGTTTGACATGATTTGGTGAGATCCTGGTTGTTCTGATTTGGTAATCAGATTATATAGGCTAAGTAATTTTATTATTCTTAGTTCTTGCGGTTTTTCCTAAATCCAACCATTTTTTTGTAAATTGGACTTCATGCTTAGATTTTTGAAAGGTTCAAGTAAACTTACCAACTTGGACCTTCAATATTTTTAAATATCAAATTATTAAATTTTTTTGTTTACTATTCATTTAGTAAATGTTTTATTATTAAAACTTTATAACGATTTAGGCCTACACAAAATTGACATAATAATATACTACCCATATAAAAACCTTAATGCTCTATGAAGTATCGAATTCAATACATTAAAATAAATTTTAAAATGTTCAGTAACGTTTTTTTTCGAATTTGGACATTGATTTTTACTATCATGAATAACAATGTTAAAAAAAGTAATTGTAACTACATCATTTGGCAACCGTTTCCAATAAATAAAAAATAGCTGATGAAAATACATTAAGCCTACTACAGATGGGCACTGTTACTGTTGTTGCTATTTTAACTGTTGTAAAAAAAAAACTAACAAAAAACTAAAATAAACTATCCCGAATTCGTAAAATGTTTCTGAATATTTTAATTTATTATAATGCATAGAATCCGATCCTGTATTATAGCACGATAAGGTTTTTTTTGTGACACTTGTATATATTTATAAATAAAACAACTAATTTTTACACGTCCTGTTCACTAAGAAAAATGTGTTTATCACTTTTATTTACCGTTACATTACAGTGACAAACTAGGGTGTACAGTGAAGAACAGAGGTCTATTTTTTTTATTGAGGTTGTACTGGTGACGTTGGACACAACAAACACAGCGTGGGGACCGGGCTTTACTTCCCCTCTCGGGGTGCATTGCCGGCGTGAGGAATCTGTACCTTAAGAAGGGGTTTTCATCATCTTGACACATGTTGCCGTCAGTGGGCACAGCTAGTAAGTGTATAAAGTGTCACGTTTGGGCATAACTTTAATGTACTTATACTAAAAAAATACTGTTGTTAACCTTAAAATTATATACAAAGTATTACTAAAACAATAACCTTTATTAAAAAAAAAAACGAACTTTATATGTCTGTATGTATTTTAGAGTTTTACAAACGACAATATCTTAAGAATTATAATTTTATTGTAAATGATATACTCATATAAATATATATATATATAATAATTTAAGGGATAATAGTAGGGTTTCTAGTATGTTATCAAATTTATTATTATAAAATACACCGAATGTAAATACTAAATGTCACATTCACGAATATTTTAGAAGCATTTCGTACATATGGACTGGAAGGTTAACGGGTGGGGCAGTTAAAGAAACAACGGAACAGAAAATAATTTATTTTGAAACAAAATTTGTCAAAAGTCGAATAATCAATTTCTAAAGCTTGTTTAGCACGGGTTGAAGAAATAATTCTTTATTTAATCAAAAGAAATTCCCTCGAGTGTTTCTTGTATTTGAAATTAATCAAATGTTAAGTTACACACTTTATAACAGATATGCATAAATTATTGTCATATTCCTTTTTCTAGGTTAAGTATAAAACTCACTTTAAAACATCCGAGACAGTACTTTTAATAAGGAAAGGATACATAAAAATGACGTACAAGACAAACAGCTAATACGGGGTGTAAGAAGAAAAAGTAATTGTTGTAATAAGGAAGAAAATACGAACACGTGTAAACCAGAAATGATCATACTGTGGTGTTAAAATAATTACATTTTATTGTGATTATAACCATGGTAACACAACTGAAGTACGTATGCTACAACACACAGTAGATAATCTAAGGTATGTTACCTTGTTTAGAGATTCAACCCCTGATCAATGCCTAAGAGACTTTATCATGGTCGCGTACTAAATGTGTCTTAGTTTCTAATTAATGAGTGTTGGCTAGAAACTGTAATGCCCTTTCTCCATATACATTAAGATTAATTACTCTTGGTAAAGTAGATGTATAGTTAGAAGGCTTGATTGATAATATATTACAGCAGCACTTAATAAAGGCTAAATACACGTATAACCTTACTGCTTAGACGTGTGTCGTATTACTAGATGGACACTAGTCGTTACAAACGAAAAATATTGAAAAAAATAAGGTTACTTACTTTCTTATGTGTAAGTGACTTTGTTTTTTCCTTGAATGACGCGTTTCGGACATTTATTCCATCATCAGAACTGTTATCACTCTTAGATTGAGCTTGTCAATCCAGATAACGGGTTGTTTAGTAAACGTCACCGCGTGATTACATAACCATGAGACTTCAATTAATGGTCCTTTTACCACCTTACGGGATGCATCACACGCTTAAAATTAATAATGTTCTTAGAGTTTGTGTGCTTTATTAAATGTTTGACGAGCTCATAAGAGATGCAACAGTTCTGATGATCGAATAATTCTATTACGTTTTTAAAGCTGCATGTCTCCCATACGAACAAGACGTAACCTCTATCATGTTCGCTTCCTCCGCATACATATTGCAAAATTTCATGCTATCCGTAATATTTTTAGAGAATGTTTATTGTAAAAAGGTACAAACATATTTTCAGTTGAATGTGTTCCTAACTTCATTGTTTGAAATAGCATCTGTTAACTATATTTCCATTGTGTACTCTATCTACCTTCGATCCAAATATTTGAATGAACTTTAACATAAATTTAATCAAAATATTTACAGTATCCTCCTATCTCGGTGAGATTTTCTCAGCGACCAAACCTAAACTCAAGTCCTGTGACCTGCATTCGACAACCAAAGCTTTCAAACAAAATTTGTAATCTTATATATTAAAAAAATTCTGTTTTTCTTTTCCGAGTCCGTTCGGCTCTTCTACCCGACCGATTTTCATAATTGAGGTCTTAAATTAAAGGTATGCACGCCCAGATTTGCCATCAAGCATTACAAATCATGTATCTTTCGCCTTACAAACGTTATAATCAAATGCAAATTTCTGCTGTGTATTCCTTATGGGGGGTTTTTTTCGGTTCTTTGTCCACTTTGCGTTCGTATACCGTCCATCCGATTGCTTTGAAATTTTGCATAGTAACACAGGTTAACCCTGGGAAGGTTTTAGGCCATTTACCGAAGTCCTAGGACATTAGGGCTACGCCCCAGTGGCCCTCAAAGTTTCAATGTTAATCTTATGGAAGAAAGATTTCTATTGATTTTATCAGGGACACAAAAACAGCTGTTCGTATGAAAAGCTTAAAACAGCTGATTTTGATCAACAACTGATTTGGATTAAATCAGTATCAAATGTAGTATTACCTTTTTGAGGTTACATTGACAAACTAAAAACAAACACAAACAAAAATCAACGAAAAATGCTAACTATATTTTAATTCAATTCAAACATTGGTTGTTACAAACCTATTATATATAAAACAGCTAATTTGGATCAAAAACTGAACATAATCATTCACAGATATGTCGAGTCTTATATATTATCATCCGTTCAGCCGCTATTCACCCGAGAAGGAGCTCCGGTATACAATCCTTCAAATTTCCCATGTTAATCTTATGGAGATAATGTTTAATGAGTTCGAGTCAGCTGCCAAATAAAACAGCTAATTTATGCTCGGTCACCTATGTACAAACGAGCAAAAGATTAACGAGATTCTTTATCGAATTTTCCACCTGCGAGCGAAGCGAAGCAGCCATCTAAGGCCGAAGGCCGAGCCAGGGTTGGGACGCGGAGCGTCCAGGGGCAGAGCCCCTAGTTTCTTTTAAAACATATTACATAAATAGGTTTGCTCATCCAACAATGTATTTTTAGTTTATAGGTTTCCAGGGCAATATATTTACTTCTTTTAAACATATGCATGATAAAGTTTCCATAGCTATCCTTTGTTAGTATGAGGCGTGAGCAGTAAATAAACATGTTAAAACAGTGACTGAAACTACAAGAATATTAATTCATAAATAATAACATTTGGTAAATCCCTAGACATATACCAAAATTATGCAATAATATTAAAATGAAAATGGCATTACTAAAAAGATATACAAGTTAAAACAGAAATTATATACTATATTGATGAAATAATTAAACAAAGGTTAAA
>JAGFPH010005208.1:42755-53950 GCA_018207615.1 Philaenus spumarius
CCTCTTACCTTCCAGTTTTATTTTTGAACGCCTGCGAGAGGGGTACATTGATTCAAGCTAACCATATTTATGTAAATAGCCTTAAGAGCTGAGCGTTTTGGATGAAGAGGAAAGAGAATGGTGAAAGACTAAGTTAACATTGTATGTTTAAATAGTACATATTACGCTTACGTATGCTTAGGCCTATATATAAGCACATTATAGACAAATTAATTGATAAATTGGCAATTACAGTAATTAATGTCATGTTTATACATGAATTGTTTAAAATTAAATTATGAGTATTATTAACGCCAATGATACGCCAATGATGATGTCTTCTACACATTGATCAGGGTTTGCATGTTTAAACTGATGGCTTACCTCAGATTGTAAACGGCGTGTTACCAATTACTTGTTAGAATTACAATTACAGTTGTTAACCCCCTTCCTCTTAACCTCTCAGAATGTTATGTCTGGTTTATAAGACATTGTTTGTATTTCCTTCATTAATGCAATAATTACTCCTTCTTACGCCATCTAGTACCTTCGTATGTCTTATATCACTTTTATGTTTCCTTTTCCTACACAGAGTCTGTCTCTTGTGGCGAATATACATGTAATATATATATAACCTAGAAAAAAGAATATGATATAACTCATGGAAAATATGCAGCAAACTTGTATTTGAAACGTACTTTGAAATGGAATAAAACGCTGAAAGGATTTATCACGGATAAATAAACAACACATGTTCTCACTTCTCCCAAATCCGATTTAGATATTTAATGCTTTTTGCGTAACTCATTTTGCCTCGATAAGTTGTTAAAGCAACGATCAAGCTCAGGAGTGTAGGAATCATAAAATATGCTTGCGTTTTCGTTTGAAGGTGGTTTTGACTAACTAAAAAACTCTAAAACGAAATCTAGATTAGCCGGTTTTGTGAATACGAATGTAATCATTGATCAAGGTTCTTTAATCAACTTGGATTTAAATAAAACCATGAATGTATACAAATCATTCTATGTAATTTGATTTTTAAAAAAAACGTTGTATACTCAACAGGCATAGTTAATATTTATAACGACAGGTTTTCCAAATAATAAACGAATATACTATTTACAAATTAGAGAGAGGATTTATTTAGGTTTTACTTCATTCTTTCATAAATGAACTTAACATTTTGGCTTAATTTTGTATACTGATAAAAACAAAATTATTGATCAATTTTATTAAAGTGAAAAGAAACACCTCCATCGGGTATACTATAACCTAGGTTTAGCAATGCAAAAGTAATACAATGAATGATTCATAATATTCATAATAATATATATTTTTTTAATATCAAAAATGATTTTTTTTTTTATTTCAAAAGTCTGTATTTTTTGTTTTTTCAAAGTCCAAAATGACAACTTTTGTTTTTAATATAAAAACAACAATATAAGTTTCTTAATATTAAAATAATGATATATTTCCTTTTCAAAACTATTAGAATTTTGTTTGTTTTCCCTTACTAAAAGAGTAGTTTTTATCTTTAAGAACCTTAAGAATGATTTTTAATTTTTTTAAAGTGTTTTGTTTTTTAATTAAAAGAGTTATATTTTTTGTTTTAATTTCATAAGATTATATTTGTTTCAATACCAAAAGATTTTACTTGCTTTTAATACAAAAATACTAAAACTGTTTAAAGATTTTTCAATTACAAAACACTTTGAAATACAAAAAAAAATGCATTTGTTTGTTTTTCAATATAAAAAATAGTATTATTAGTTTTTCAATTCCAAAAGAAAGACATTTGTTTTTTAACGCCAATAGAGTTTTATTTTGTTTTTCAATACCAAAAATGTTACAATTATTATTAAATACCGAATGAGCTTTATTTGTTTTTAATAATATAAGTTCAATATTTTTGTTTAAATACTAAAATATCTTCAATGATTTTGGATATAACACATAACTTATTCCGAACCAGAAGCAGAAGTATCTTACTGGGATGTTAAAAGCAAAAAGGGTAATACTTTATTGTTGTTTGTAACCATGGCAATACAATGGAAGTACATAGTCTACACATAATACGTTCAGGTAGCCACCCAGAACAATGTTTAGATTTAATTATGACGTGCATAAGTATGTCTAAGTTTCTAATTAATTAATGTTGGTCGGAAAGACCCTTCTCCATACATAGTAATATTAATTACATTTGGTAAAGTAGATGTCCAGTCAGTCGACTTGATTAATAATGTTGTAATTCTTATAGGTTTACAATATTATTATTAATTAATAATGTTTACTTATATTTTTGATTTAATTACATATTGATTTCATTTTTATTTATATAACAAGATTTAATTACTTAAACTAGGTATTTAATTAATTAAAACAATGTTTTCCTCGATTTTTCACTCCAGATTTTACATCTAATCAATATTTTCTTCATATCGCGGTTTGGATTCGTCTAATGCAATTTACTATGGTTTTTAATAAGGAGTGGTAATTTATTTTAGTGAAGGTTTTCCTATTTTTGTTTGTTTAAAAAATGGGTTGACAATATTCCCATTATTTTCTATTTCCCCCTTTAATAATATTTCAGTAGAATGTATAATTTTAGTTTCTAATTTGCTTTATATATCAAACAGCTGCACCAGATGAATGTTTAAGGACATATTATGTTTGTAAATTAAATATGAATGGATGTAACACATCTTCAGTAAATAGTCCTTACATGAGTGGTTAACGCCAACAAACGTAGTTACGTTGCTTAATGTTTCATTAAGTCTGGAAATATCGTTCACCGTTTGTTTAATGTAGCAATTCATTCTTGTAGCAAAGTTATATGACGTCATCAAACTACGTTGAGATATTTTACAGCTTTTCCTACATTGCACCATCTAACATATATGCATGGAAATAAGAAATTTTAGGTGAATGCTTCTATAACTAAATGTTAGGCTTTAATATTACAAATACCTGCAACGTTTATTAAATAAAGGCATAGATTGTAGGCAGGTAGATTTTAATTTTGAACAATATCCAAACAAAAATTAAAGTTTTGGTTGTAGCTCAATCGCAGGAACTACAACAAATATTCCCGGAAAGAGGTATTTACTTTTTAGTGATGTTCGATTCATTGAGCCTCAATTATAGATCCAAATACTAGATACATAATAATCCATCCAGAAAATCGAATTTAAGCATTCTTCCGTTATTTTAGTTTGCGACATTTTTTTGTGTAAGGAAGAAGAGGTTTTCATTGATAATCGTTTGTTTTAATTAAATTGTACTAAAATTAGTTCTGTAACTACATGATTTCTGCAAGGCCTAACAGAACTTTTAGGCATTTAAAGCCATATTTTGTGACATTTCCGTTTTTCAAATATTAACAGCTTTTATAAAATATTATCTACGCAGTCATGTTTAACAAGGCACATTTATTTTATATTTGAAAAGTATTTTAATGGACCAATTGAGAGCATCGGTGTCAGCGTTGGCCGAAGCAGGTGGATGAAGTTACGAACTTCCCCAGCACGATTCATTACAGTACGTTTAAAATAGTTTGTGAAATGCTTCACCCATACACAAACTACACACTTTGATAAACATATCTACAGATTAAATTATATGTGGAGTTTCTGGTATATTTTAATATACACTCTGCAGTCCTGGGCTAAAATTGTGTTATTATAGATACTAAGATCTATTTTTAGGATTATTTGATGAAATGTTACAACTTAGGCGTGAAATGTATTTAAATGGCACGTTTAATTGAAATTAAAAGAACCTTTCAAAAAATAGATGGGGTAGGAGACATTATACTTCGTTTTAAGTTTCCGAAATTAGGTTTACTGACATTAAAACTTACTTCAGGATTGTTCAAAGAAACAATGAAATCAATTTTGCAATTATCTTGCAACTATGATACACATAAAGAAATAAAATGAAATTAATATTCAAAAATACTAAAGTCTCTATTTAGTACTTTATAGGAACATGAAAATGATGGCAATGAGAAGAAATGTTCATCCTAATAATGTCTTAGCCTGCGGTAGGACGTTTATAAGGGATTTACAACACTTTGGTGCTGTGATTAAACCCACAAATTTCACCAGTAAATCACGGATGTTGTTTGAAATATTAATAATTTGATTGCTGCCATTATCAAATAAATAAACGTGTTCACTAGCGACATAAACTTTAATTACTTCAGCCCTCTGTAAAACTTGTATAATTACTTCAACTTGTCGTTGATATTTTCTTCTCTTATTACATGTTAAAATGTTTGTCCTAATTTGTAGGGAACAGTTTAATATATTAATTACCTTCACTTACCGGCTTGTTTGTCATAAATACTAAATTATGATGCTACTAAACTGAAATTCGTACGATCAAACTGAAAAAAAAAACATTATAAGTGTGATACTTACAACTTTATTTCTAGCTCGGAACGTGGCTTTCATCGAGTATTTTCAAAGCTCCCTTTAAATTGTAAACGTATCATTTGTTCTCAAACAAAATTGCAAAAGTTAAATTAGTTACAAAAAGGGTTACAAGAAAGACAAGTTAATCTCAAACTAGATTAAAGTTGCCGCTTTGTTACAGTCATATAAAAACACGAGAACTTGAGTTCCCATGAAATTCGAACAAAATAATAACATTTTATTTTGTAATACTGAAGTGTTTAGTAACCATTTAATACTATATTTATAACTATGTTTGCAGTAATAATATTTTAATTTGATTTAAATGGAGTTAGGGTAGTTGTTTACAATGGTTGGTAGAAAAACGCTACGAGATGGTAACGCATAAAAGGTACATGATGAGCATTTCTGTTATTAACTATCATGGAAATCATGCCATAATAGATAAAACTTTTGATTATGTTAACTAACTTCAATAATTCAAAAAAGTTTTAGGTTAGGTTAGTCTGGAACAATATGACATATTTTGTAAAACGGTCTACTTGAGTTTTGAAGAACTAAGAACGTACGTTATCATGATTAATGAGTATAAAACACATTTAAAAAGAGTAATATTCTGAAAATTATATGCAAAACTTAATTTTTGCCAGTAATTTGTTACCTTAGAGATGAGTACTTATCAAGAAAATCTAATACCCTTGATTTCCCTTTGTTTCAATACAATAGTTTTTTTTATCAATGATGAATAACAGAGCGTTAACATACAAATATTTGAATAATTTTTTGGGAAATGTTTATGATGCCTCTTTTTCTGGACGTACTTTTTGCAAAAAAAAGAAGTTATAATCCTGCTGAAAGTTTATAAATTATGTTAAAATTGTTTCTTATAGTATTATATAGTTACTTTTTTAAACTAGAAATACATCGTAAAACATTATTTGTGTTTCATAATTTAAAAAACTAATTACATTTTTTAAACACGGATGGATTTACATTTCCCCTTGAAGTATTTATAGGTTTGGGAAAATATTTTTTCGGAGGGTAGGCCAGGGCAGGGCAGGACAGGGCAGGACAGTACAGGAGAGTACAAGGCAGTACAGGGCAGGGCAGTCATTACATGATAGGACAGGGCAGAACAGGACAGGACAGAGCAGGCCAGGGTAGGCCAGGACAGGTTTGGACAGGCCAGGACAGGGCAGGGTAGGGCATGGCATGTCAGGGCAGAGCAGAACAAGGTACAGATGGGCCAAGACTTCTGTGCGCGCGGGCTCGCTACTACTACCCGCATTAAAAACATTACCTGTTGCTCTATTCGAGAATACAATGCTTAATTTCCCATATTACTTTGCGTTTCGTGTTTACTCAAATTTTATGTTTAATAATTAAATATGTCGGCCTAGTTCTATTCTGAGCACTATTGGTGTTTATAGTATTAATAACAGTATAGAACAAATAAATAATGTTACTATCGTTTAAAGTCAAGAATAATACTTTTATTCACTTACATGTATTATACAGGGTTTTCATTCAAGTTCTTCTACACCACTCATTGCGTTTGGGTCATGCTTAACCTGGCCTTTGACCTCATAGACATCGTTTTTCACGTTTGAATTGTATACCATATTTTAGAGGGTGAAATGGGGAAGCCGTCTGTATAAGTTAAAAAGTAAAATAACAGTACGGGGATTTTGTATAATTATTTTAGGGCCATATTTTTTTAATTCTGATTCACTATGAGTTGGAAAAAGTAGTATGCGAGAATTTTTTTTATTTGTTGGTCAGGTTTAAACTGTCAGCGAGAAAGTTGTAGATAACATTCTGAATTTATTTTTTTGTCCAATGCTTTTTTTTGTAATACTGCCCACTGCCACGATACAGTACATGGAAAGAACAGATTGTGAGAGAGCGCGCGGTTTAAAAAGACGCCGCGCCGGGGTATGGATATGTTGCGTATCTACTACTTTGTTACATTTTTCTTAGAATGTATTCTTAAATAGACTAATTGATTACTACATTTCTGCTTTTCCCTGAGTCTAGCGGCGAGTTCTCTGTCTTTGCGATAAAAACAAGTCGTGCTTTTAGATTTATTGTTATTTCTAATGAGCTAGTTTTTGTTTTGTTTTTGAGTTATGATGAAGTCATGTAAAAAAATTTCACAGGGCATTGAGGAAGCTTATGTTTAGAAATTGTCTAATAGTGAAAATGCGAACATCTTGCACTTTGATCCTGTTATCCAAAGCTCAATAGTAAGCGTTACGTGTGATTATGAGCAAGCTAATGATAACACTAATGAAGATCGTATTGACTTAAATTTACTATCATGTTTAGATGAACCAAAATGTTGTTATTTTTAAGAAAATACTTTGTATTATATTTGTGGATTTATTGCAAGGAAAGCTCAAAAAACTATATCATGTGTGCTACGTTGAGTAGCGCGACATACATGTTTTCACAAAAGTACCCCCGCCAACCCTCTCGCCCTAACCCTACCAGTTCTGGCGGCGCGCACAGAAATCTTGGCCCATCTGTACAACCATTGTAGGTTAGGGGATGGAATGGCATGACAGGACAGAGCAGGACAGGATAGGGCAGGGTAGGGCAGGGTAAGGCACGGTAGGACATGGCATGGCAGGGCAGGAGACCCCAGGACAAGGCAGGACAGAACCTTACTTTATAAATCCATTAATTGCTTACTTTATAATTACTGTTTATTTAATGTTAAAACATCACAATAAAAATATCTTGTATGCTTATTACAGCATTCTAACAAAACTACGAATATTTAGAAGTCATAGAACAGAATATGTGCTTGAGGATGACGTGAAAGGGACTGGAAATAGTTTTAATCTAAAATTTGATAGCTTGGAAATTGTAGAGCATTTGAAACTACACTTTGGGTTCTACATTTTTAACGACTTTTGACCATCAAATCTACAACACGCCTAGCTAATGCTGTAGGTGCATATGGAAGATTTACTAAGTGCTACCGTATTACAACACTATTAATCAAGCCCACTGTCTAGACATCTACTTTACTAAGAGTAATTAATCTTAATGTGTATGGAGAGATGACATTAAAGTTTCTAACCAACACTCATTAATTAGAAACTACGACAAATATAGTTCATGACCATGATAAAGACAATGCTTTCTAGACCATGGTTTGAATTTCTAAAACTGGAAGCTTACCTCAGATTATAAATTAAGCGAAACACATGTACGGTATTTCAGTTTGCTTTACCATGGTTACAATTCGCAATCAATTGTTGGTTTCATTCTCTTAACACCTGGTTTATAATATTTTCAGTAAATACGTACTAATTTGTTTGAATTTCCTTCCTTACTACGAGGTAAATAGTTCAAACAGTAAGTATAGTTTTCCTTTATAAGAAAACATCTCAATGTTATTTTTGCTTGAATTTAATTCCACACGAAAAATATTATTTAAAATAATTATTTGTACGTAATTTTCATAGAATCTGGATAAAGTTAGTTTATTCTCTTTTGAAAACACTGCTTGGAGGTTTTGACGTCACCATCATTGCGCAAACGCTGACCGATCAAGGTGAAAATATTTCCTCGACATCTGAAGTTCAGGCGTATTATGGACGATGAAGGCCAAAATAAGTGATCTTCGTTAGCAGCATGAGGTCAACATTAGCATGCTATAAAAAAACTGCACTTTTATATTTTAACTGATTTGTTTCAATGCCGTATGAAAACTATCCCAAAATTCCCATATTTGTTCTGACTTAATCATTCCATCATCTATGGTTCATTATGCACACCAGTTTGTCAATTGTTAAATTGCCTGATCAATGTCAAAACCAATTCATCATACAATATACTGTTATCATAAATTTCAACTATCCTACGTTGATTTTAGAATATAAAGTGCCCATCATTCAGAAATTGGTTAAAAGACGTATTAACAAGCTGCGAAATTTTATGTCGAAACAAACAATTAAAAAATAAATAATTAAACATTCTTATTTTTGGCAATAAAATAAATAATTAAAAACTCTTAATTTTGGTCAAAATTGAAACGGAAGTCCGCAATGGCAGAGATGCTAGTTCCTACACTAAGGAACTATCACGAAACGAACCCAACTTTTCAACTCGGCTCGTGCAATAATTACTTTTTATTCTTAGGCTATCTAGTAGTTTCTTGTATTTTAATATATCACTTTTATATTTCATATTCCATAATATCTCAACCAAGTTGTATGATGCCATAAAACTTTGATGCAAGAGTAAATTGCTACATTAAGAAAGTATTTGTACTATTCAAACAAGGTGAAACATTAAATAACGTAAGAACGCTATGTTTTCATAAACCACTCATGTAATGTTTATTTACTGAATGTATGTTAGTAACATTCATTTCACATTATAAACAAAGTTGAAATAGATAAGTCAAACTACGCAAGGATGGATAGGCTAATGTTAGCGAGTAATGGGAGCAGTGAAGAAATCGAAGTAGAAGGTGAAAAGATTTATTTTTGAAACGTTTACTGCTAAACATAACACTCCATTTATAGTACGTATTTTATAAGGCCTACGGCATAGTTCCTACTCCTAATTTAGTCACATTAATGGATATATATTTATGTTGTTTACTAAATACTCGTGAATAGTAAGTAATTTATCCAAATTAAACTACAAATTACTATTTTAGTTTCATAGTCCGAATCGTGTATATAGTCTATGACACAAACATCCAAATGCAATATTAAGATGTAGTTGGATGCAGTATGGTGCAGTAGTTAATCAAGTCCTCTACCAGACATCTTACTGTGGCCAAAGAAAGGACATTACAATATTTCCCACCAACACTCATTAGTTACAAACTAAAATACATTTAGTGCATGCCCATGATAGAGTCTTTTAGACATTGATCTGGTTGGAATTTCTAAACAGGTAACTTACCTTGAATTAAAACATCTGGTGTGCACATCACACAACTTTCCTTACCAAAATAGATGCTGTATCAATTACCAAATTTTTCGAGCGAGAGATTGATGATACCATTTTCGAGTTAATAGGAGTATCCGTTTCGAAGAAAGCGGTACTAACTTCAAAACGGTTAATCCCACGGACCTGATTTTGGTCTCAATCGATTTCTCACCCCCAAAAACGTCAAGGTCGATACCAAACACGGCTAGTTTAAAAAAAGTCATTTTTGCCCCCAAAAAGGGCGTTTTTGGGGTCAATTTTTGAAAAAATGGAAAAAGTTGAGTGGGGTATCTTTTTTGACATTCTTTTGGACGCTGAATCGAATGAGACCATTTTCAAGTCGATAGGACCAGCCATTTCGGAGATACAAACAAAATAACTTGCGTTTTTGTAATACCTTTTTTCAACGAATTTTTAAGGGTATATAGCGTACATAGCGTGTTAAGGGGGTCTGAGTAGAGTATGTTAGCAAAGTTTAATCAAAATCGTTAGAGGGGTTTTGGAGTAAATACCAAAAATGTGCTAAAAACTGGTCCCATGGTAAGACACCACCTCCGATTTGCTTCAAATTTACATGGGTTTAATTGTTTACGTGTTTGAAGATATCCTGTAAATTTCAGTTCGATCCGTCCAGCCGTTTGCCCTGTGCACTCCGGACACACACACACACACACAGACACACAGACACACAGACACACAGACAGACCAATTGCCAAAAATGCATTTTTTGGACTCAGGGGGCCTTGAAACGTAAAGATATTATGAAAACTCGACATCGAATTTTTGGGTCGATCGCAATACTTACCTTACCTAGTATAGGGTAAGGAAAGTAAAAATTTACATCACATGTATATCCATTACGTCAGCATAGCTACAACGGTATTCTCTTACTCATAAAATCTCAGTATGGTACGTTTTGTATACAAATGCTTTTATTTCCTTCCTTTTTACAATAGTTACTTCTCCTTCTTATACAATTGTAGTGCCTTTATATCTCTTTTATGTTTCATTTTCTCTACACAAAATTATATTCTCTCTCGCCGCGAATATACAAGTAATATACCTACTCTGAAAATAAATATGATGTTATTAATCAAGGCACGCATGGACTCCTTAGGACTTATTAAGAGGCGTTCATATCCGTCGCGGGAACCGAGTTAAAAAAAGTATTTAAACTCCTTTTACACACATAAACTCATCACATTCACTATTTCTATGTGTCGTTATATCCACTTCAATCTTCTCTTAGGATTGCGGTTCTGCTCATCTCTTTCTCAGGAAGTCTTTATTCTTTCGGCAGCCGATTGACTCTTTTAATTCCAGAAGTTAAAACCATTTATGGATTTTAGGAAGATAGCTGTTCTTGTTTCTATCATGTCTTGGAGCGGTGAAGAGTCTTGATTTCCTTGGTGGGTCTAGAGAGTGTGGTTAATACTGCTGAGGACCTCGAATGGTGACAAGTCTGATCAATTATTAATAAACTTCTAAAATGAACCGAATATACCAGATTCAAATTTTCCGCTACTAAAACACGTTGTTCTGGTTGTAATACTGGTAGACAGAACTACAACCCTACTTGGTGTCTAAACAGAACTCAATGTCTATCCGATAATACGGTTACTTTTCGAGGTATTATATTCGACCATAGATTTATTTGTGCCCTTCATGTAATAAATATAAAGTCAGGCAGTAGACATACCCCAGATATGTTACATGTGTTTAGTGATTCTTACTAGGGTGAGGATAGGACCTGTATGATGGGATTTATTACGCTTTTGTTAGATCAAGAATTGACAGGATCGGCTCCATAGTCTATTCGTCAGCCGGGTTATCTGTTCTAAAGAA
>JAGFPH010005208.1:73960-92398 GCA_018207615.1 Philaenus spumarius
GCAATAGGCCTAGGAGGTACATAAGCAATTTTAAGTATTACATGAGCGACGATTTTTGTTTTTAAGGTGAATAGATAAAGGAGGTGATGAAGAGATATTAATAATTATTAGATAATCCACATATAGCGTTTTTATTTTGATTTAAAACATATTTTCTTTAATTTTTGAATTTTTCACCGAACCCCATTTTTTTTTTAACACAGTATAATTAATTTATTTATTTATTTATTCATTTTTTTTTATTTTTGCAACGCTTTAAGTTGCAATTCGCATTCACATAACCGGCTAATCTAGATTTCGTTTTAGAGGTTTTTTAGTTAGTCAAAACCACCTTCAAACTCAAACGCATGCTTATTTTATGATTCCTACACTCCAGAGCTTGATCATTGCTTTAACAACTTATCGAGGCGAAATGTGTTACGCAAAGTATTAAATATCTAAATTGGATTTGGGAGAAGTGAGAAAATATGTTATTTATTTATACGTGATAAATCCCTTCAGCGTTTTATACCATTTCAAACTACGTTTCAAATACAAGTATGTTGCATATTTTACAACACGCTTCCATGAGTTATATCATATTCCCTTTTCTAGGTAAGGTATATATTACATGTATATTCGCTACAAGAGACAGACTCATTGTAGGGAAATGGAAACATAAAAGTGATATAAGACACACGAAGGTACTAGATGGTGTAAGTAGAAGTAATTATTGCATTAAGGAAGGAAATACAAACAATGTCTTGTAAACCAGACATACTGAGAGGTTAAGAGGAAGAGGGTAATACTTTATTGTAAATTGTTACCATGGTATCAAAACGAAATACACAGTTTATAATCTGAGGTAAACCATCAGTTTAAAGAGGCAAACCCTGATCAATGTGTAGAAGACATTGGCGTATACGTTAAATATGTTAAAAATACTCATAAATGAATTTTAAACAATTGAATAGAACTGATGGCATTAATTCCTGTAATTTCCAATTTATCAATTAATTTTTGTGTAGTGAGCTTACATATAGGCCTAAGCATAAGTAAGCGTATTATGTACTATTTAGATGTACAATTTTAACTTAGCCTTACGCATTCTCTTTCTACTTCATCCAAAACTCGCAGCTTTTAAGGCTATTTACATAATGTCTACGGTTAGCTTAAATCAATAGTAACTTAAACCTTTCAATACCAAAGGTTCAATATTGGTTTCTTAAGATCAAAAGAACGATGTTTGTTTTTGAATATCAAATGAACGCTATTTGTTTTTAAATATTGAAAGATAGATATTTGTTTTAAATATGGAAATAACGATATTTTTTGATATTTGTTTTGTTGGGATCGAACAGATTAAAAAATATCAACATAACAAAAAGCAAAAGTCGCTAATGAGAAAGCAATATTGATCTTTTAATATATAAAAAAAAATCTATTTTGATATTGAAAAACTAAAGTCGTTTTTTTGTTTTGAAAAACAATCAAACTCTTTTGATGTTCAAAAAATAATATTTCTATTTCTTTATTTAAAAATTAATATCGTTGTTTTAAAGCTAAAAACAAATCAATTATTTTGGTATTGAAAATAAATGCCATACTCTTGTTACTGGAAAACGAATATCATTCTCTTTATATAAAAAGCAACATATCTCTTTTGAAATTGAAAACAAACATTTTTCATTTAATATTGAAAATGAAATATGTTTTTGATATTAAAATTAAGATACTAAGGTTGTTCCAATGATACTGAAAAAACTAATACAATTATTTTTGTATTGAAAAACACTTATCTTTCTTTCAATATTTGAAAACCAATATCGTTTATTTGTAATTTAAAACAAATACTGTTCTTTTGGTATTTAAAAACAAACACTATGTGCCAAAAATATCATTTTGATAAGTAACGTTTAATTATCAAACTTGAAACACTCCAGTATTTTGCATGCACTATCTGTAAAGTTCTATAAAGCATCATTGAACCCTATCTTGCTTTATTGTGTTTTTGCCCTGCCGGTTGCCGCATTTTAGATTTTATTCTGTTACGAACACTGCAGTCTGTAAATAAATTAATGTATCTATTTAGGTCGACTACTGTATAACGATTATTGTTAAGATAGTAAAATATGGTAAAAAATAAAAAGGATTTTCTAATTATGTTCTACTGTTATTTTCTTTTTTTACAAGTCTAATATTTTTGTTGTTTTTCAGTGCTAGGCATATCACAATTTATGAATATATAACAAAATAAACTGACACACAGGTAATTAATTGTTATTGGTAATCAAACAGTAACACTATAACTGAAATGATTGAAACAAGTCTACATTGATTTACTTAAACTTGAGATTTTATTGATAGAAGTTAATTTATAGTGGTTAGTTTGGTTATAAATTGGGTTATGATAAGACAACAAAAAAATTAACATTACTAAAAAGCAATTGGAATCCATTATTCTCAAAAAATATTTATAGTAAATGAATTGTTCAGGTTTTTGAGGGGAGTAAAGTGGCGCAATGGGTTAAAGCGCTCATATCCAGTTTAAAACAGTTTGGACAGCTTTAACTGGTGCCATAGGGGAAGGTTAGGCCTTGAGGGGAGTGTGTTATGCAATAATTCACAATGACAAAAGGAAAAATAATTATTAATTTTTAAAATTTGTAACAACAATTTGCGAGGGTTAGATGAATATTATCTATCTAAAAAGACAAGTTTTGTTACAATTTAAAGAAAAGAAACTATATAATACTTTGTGGTATAAGAAACAATTTTAAAATAATGTATAAAGTTTAAGCAGGACTGTAACTTCAGATGTAAGTTTTCCAAAAAGGTCGTCCAGAGAAAGAGGCTTCATAAACATTTCCCAACAAAATTATTCAAATATTTGCATATTAACGCATTGTTCATTCATTTGATAAAAAAACTATTATATGGAAACAAAAGGAAGTCAAGATAATTACATTTTCTTGAAATTAATCATCTCTAAGCTAATAGATTACTGGCGGAAATTAAGTGTTGTATATAATTTTCAGAATATTACACTTTTTAAATGTGTTTTATACTCATTATTCATGATAACGTAGCCTACAAGGGATGAGTATGTTCTTAGTTTTTCACAAGTAGAACATTTTTTTAAATAAATCATATTGTTCAAGGCTATCCTAACCTAAATCTGTTTTGAATTTTTGAAGTTAGTTAACCTAATCAAAAGTTTTATCTATTATTGCATGATTTCAATGATAATTAATAACAGAAATGCTCTCCATGCACTTTCGTATGCGTTACTACCTCGTAGCGTTCTTCTACCAACCACTGCAAACAGCTATCATAACCATAACCCCTTTTAAAACCATTTAAATCAAATTAAAATATTATTACTGCAAACATTGTTATGAATATAGTATTAAATGGTTACTAAAAACTTCAGTATTACAAAATAAAATATTATTTTTTTCGAATTTCGTGGGAACTCAAGTTCTCGTCTTTTTATATGACTGTAACAAAGCAGCAACTTTAATATAGTTTGAGATTAACTTGTCTTTCTCGTAACCCGTTTTGTAACTAATTTAACTTTTGCAATTTTGTTTGAGAACAAATGATACGTTTAAAATTTAAAGGTTGCTTTGACAATACTGATACACGATGAAAGCCACGTTCCGAGCAAGAAATAAAGTTGAAAGTATGACACTTATAATATTTTTCGTTTTTTAGTTTGATGCTTCGTATGTATTTTCGTAGAACCATAATTTAGTATTAACTACAAACAAGGCTGAACGTGTAATTACTATATTAAACTGTTCACCACAAATTAGGACGAACAGTTTAACATATAATAAACCAAGGCAATATCAACCACTTCAAGTAATTATAAAAGTTTTACAGTGGGTTGAAGTAATTAAAGCTTATGTTGCTAGTGAACACGTGTTGAAGTTTTTATTTGATAATGGCGGCAATCTTATTATTAATATTTCAAACAGCATCCATGATTTACTGGGGAAATGTTTGTGTTTAATCACAGCACCAAAGTGTTGTAAAACCCTTATAAACGTCCTACCTAATAAATTATTTGGATGAACATTTCTTTTCATTGCCCTCATTATCATTTTCCTATGAAGTATTAAGTAGAAACTTTAGTATTTTTGAATATTAATTTCATTTTATTTTTTTATGTGTACGACTTAGTTGCAAGATAAGAGTAAAATTAAATCCATTGTTTTATTAAACAATCCTGAAATAAGTTTTAATTTCAGTAAATCTAATTTCAGGAACTTAAAACGAAGTAATGTCGCCTAAGCCATCTAAATTCTGAATGGATCTTTTAATTTCAATTAAACGTGCCATTTAACTACTTTTATTTTCACGCCTAAGTTGTAACATTTCATCAAACTATGCTGAAAATAGCCCATCTAAGATAACACCTTTTTAACCATGTTAAAATATACCTAAAACTCCATTCATTGTATTTAATCTATAGATTTTATTATTAGCAAATTCAATATGTTTATCAAAGTGTAGTTTGTGTATGGGTGAAGCATTTCAGGAACTATTTTAAAAGTACTGTAATTAATCGCTCTGGGGAAGTTCGTAACTTCTTCCACCTGCTTCGGCCAACGCTGACACCGATCTTTCAATTGGTCCATTAAAATCTTTTCAAATATAAAATAAATATACCATTTTAAACATGACTGCGTAGATCAAATTGGATAAAAGCTGTTAATATTGTTAATATTTGAACAGCGGAAATTTCACAAAAAATAACTTTAAATACCATAAGTTCAGTTAGCTTGCAGAAATCATGGAGTTACAGACCTAATTTTAGTACAATTTAATTAAAACAAACTATTATCAATGAAAACCTCTTCTTCCTTATACACAAACCGGTCGCAAACTAAAATGATGGAAGAACGCGTAAATTCGATTTTCTTAATGAATTATTATGTATCTACTATGTGGACATCTGTAATTGAAGCTCAACCAATCGAACATCACTAAAAAGGTAATAGCTCGTTCCGAGAATAATTTTTGTATTTTCTGCGATTGAGATACACCCAAACCTTTAATTTTTCTTTGGAAATTGTTCAAAATTAAAATCTACCTGCCTACAATCTATGGCTGGATTTAATACACCTACAGGTATTTGTAATATTAAAGCATAACATTTAGATATAGAAGCATTCATCTATAAAATCTTATTTCCATGCATGTATGTTAGAAGGTGCAATGTAGGAAAAGCTGTCAAATATCTCAGCGTAGTTTGATGACGTCATATAACTTTGCTACAAGAATGAATTGCTACATTAAACAAACGGTGAACGATATTTTCAGACTTAATGAAACATTAAGCAACGTAACCACGCTTTGTTGGCGTTAACCACTCATGTAAGGACTATTTACTGAAGATGTGTTACATCCATTCATATTTAATTTGCAAACATACTACGTCCTTAAACATTAATCTGGTGCAGCTGTTTGATATGTACCGTAAATTACAAATTAAAAATATATGTTTTACTGAAATATTTTATTAAAGTGAAAAATAGAAAATAATGGGAATATTGTCAACCCATTAAAATAACAAAAAATAGGAAAACCTTCAATAAAATAAATTATCCCTATATTAGAAAAGAAAAATAAGTTGCATTAGACAGATCCAAACCATGATATGAAGAAAATATTGACTAGATGTAAATTCTGGAGTGAAAAATCGAGGAAAACGTTGTGTGCTCCAATGAATTAAAATACCTAGTTTAAGTAATTTAAAACTAAAAGTAATTTATAATTTAAAACTTGTTATATAAATACAAATTAAATCTTTATGTCCTTAAATTAAAAATATAAGTAAACATTATTAATTAATAACATATGTAAACCTATAAGAATTGCAACATTATTAATAAAGTCGACTGACTGGACATCAACTTTACCAAAAGTAATTAATCTTACTGTGTGTGGAGAAGGGTCTTTCCGACCACTATTCATTAATTAGAAACTTAGACACATTTAATGCACGTCATAATTGTTACCATCCAAAAGGCGAAACAAAGTGGAAACCGTACTGAGCCCAAAAAAAGGATGGCACATACAGAAAGATAAAATGATGTAAAAATTTACCAGACACAAGTCTTACCTTAATAGCGAAGTCGAGATATCTGAAATGTTCCTTGACAGGTTATTGGATAAATACAATTAATGTACACATTTATAACAATAAACTTTTAGTTTATTAAGAAAAATTAATACGCCCTTAAATATAATAAAATAATGAAATGCTATACGCCCCAAAAAAAAAAATATGCTAACAGATGTTTTATTTAATTCCCTCCCTTACAAAAAAAAAATGAAAGAAAAACCCACCCTGTATTTAATTATATTATTTAATTATAGACTTAGTTAATCAAAGAAAGAAAATTTTGCTTATGGCACACATGGTCTTAAACACTAGTTCATACAATAGTACTTACAAAATAAAATTGGTATATTATAAGTTGGCCAACGTTCATACAAAAAATATATATATATGCGCATTGTATGTAATAAAATAAACTGCAATTCCAAAAAGTATAAACAAAATAAAATAATATAAAATTTTGTACTTAAAGTATTACTGCAATTATGACGTCATTATATTTATAAAGAAATTTTGATTTCTGACCCTAGGGGTCCGTGGTGTCAAAATAGGTACCTCACCGCCCTTATTATTTAATAAATAACATACAATATTACAGGATCATACTATTTTAATTACATAAAAAATGTTTAATAGCCTTTTTATACATCGGAAAGTCACTAAGTTTTGCTAGTTTATTAAAAGTCCATACTGATTATAATAGCCTGTTTCTGTTTATTTTTTTTAATAAATTATTGATTAAATAATCGCACTTTTGTTTGAAACAGCGTAGAAGTAAGCTGTAGCAGCGAAGGTGGAGTCACATTTAATTACAGGTGATTACGCATTACAACTCGAAGTTAAGTCAGGAATTTAAACCAGGAACTTAAACCAGATTGCTCTAAAGGACCAGAACATAATATAGGCATTAGTTGTTTTATATATAGCCAAAAGTAAAATATCATGTTAGAATAAAATTACAGCACGTTTACAGCAGCCATGCTGTAATTAGTCCTGTTGTAAACTGTCTAAACGTGTCAAATTGATCTAATATGACGTTATAATTTATAAGTTTCACTAGTAATTAAAGATCAAAAGTTAAATGGTACAGAGTTACACTTTGGCTCTGGCAATCCAAAAGAAATATACTGTATTCAAATAACTGGCTGAATTATAGTTGGTACAGGAGTTCTTTAGAGCACAGCTTATAACTTGTAGTTAATCATACATGGATTCACTTTAGTTTAAATTGTCTATTTTCCAGGCTAATTATTTAAAACACTGTTTAGGCTATTTAGTAATGTTCAGGCTTTACAAAATATCAAAATATATGGGGTTAATTAAAATTACAAATTGCCTTTCTCAAAAATACAATAGGTTGCACGCAACAAACAGTAACTAATATTAACAACATTTGAAATTATGGAAACATTCAGATATCCGCTGGACTACATGCTACATATTAAATAAAATTTGGTATTTTACCTGGTGTACGGCTTATTAAGGCATTTAGTAAAGAAAGTTTTCACTACATGTTACGAAGCACAAATCAAGACGTTAGCTTCTGGACGGTGTAGTAGACAAAGGTGAAGTGATAAGAAAAATGGCGGAGATCGCTCTGAAATCTAAACTCGTGGTACGCACGGATCAAGTAAGTGCTGCCGGAGTGTGTGTAAACGGTGTACTACAACGCCTGCAGGTGACCGAATATGTAAACCTCAAAGTATTGGTGTACGTTGGATAGTAAAGTTCGGGCGAATAGAGAGTAAACGTTACATAATCAAATCTAAACATTGATCTGGGTGGCTCACCTGAATGTATTATGTGTAGATTATGTACTTCCATTGTATTACCATGGTTACAAACCACAATAAAGTATTACCCTTTTTGCTTTTAACATCTCAGTATGATACTTCTGCTTCTGGTTCTGAATAAGTTAAGTGTTATATCCATAATCATTATAGATATTTAATATAGAACTTTTATTATTAAAAACAAATAGGGTTCCTTTGGTATTAAATAATAACTGAAATTCTTTTTATATTTCCAAACAAAACAAAACTCCATTGGTGTTAAAAACCTAATGTCGGTCTTTTGATATTGAACAACAAATAATAAAATTTTTGATATTGAAAAACAAATAATACCATTCTATTGGTATAAAAAATTGTTTTGGAATTGAAAAATCTTTAAACTATTTTAGTATTAAAAAGAAGTCAAACTCTTTTGGTATTGAAAAAAATAAAACTTGTGTTATATATTTTTTAAACCAAAATCGTTCAATAGGTATTGAAAAGAATTTTTGGTTTTGAAAAACATGCGAAGCTATTTGGGCATTGAAAACAAATATCCGTTTGATGTTAAGAAACTAATCTCGTTATTTTGATATCAAAACAAATGACAACATTTTTATATTGAAAAATAAAACGAAAACAGTTTAAGTATTAAAAATATCGTGCTTTTAGTATTGAAAAAAAAAAAACTCACTTGGAATTGAAATACAAATATTGTTCTTTCAGTATTGAAGAACAATGGTTTTTATCTATCGATGGTTTTTATATCTAATCACAAATTTTGGTCTAATAAATCTAGTTATTTTGGTATAAAAAAAACTTATAATGCTTTTCATATTAAAAATAGATCGCTTTTAAAAATCAAAAGTCGTTTTTAAAAAGAAAAACAACTTTTTTGTATGGAAAAACAAACAAAACTCTTATAGTATTGAAAAGAACATATATCATTATGTATTTTAATATTAAGAAACTAAAATATGTTTTTATATCAAAATATTATTATTAATATAAAATATTATTATTAAAATAAAATATTATTGAAAACAAATGTCATCGTTTTGTTATTGTAAAACAAAAATAGTTCTTTTGGTATTAAAAACCAATAAAACTTGTTTATATTGAAGAAGAAATATTATTTTATTTTTATTTTATTATTATGTTTTAAACTGGATATGATCGCTTTAACCCACTTACTCCCCTCAAAAACCTGAAAAATTCATTTACTATAAATATTTTTTGAGAATAATGGATTCCAATTGCTTTTTAGTAATGTTAATTTTAATTTTTGTCTTATCATAACCCAATTTATAACCAAACTAACCACTATAAATTAACTTCTAGCAATCAACTCTCGAGTTTAAGTAAATCAAGGTAGTCTTGTTTCAATCATTTCAGTTATAGTGTTACTGTTTGATTACCAATAACAATTAATTACCTGTGTGTCAGTTTAGTTTGTTATATATTCATAAATTGTGATATGCCTAGTACTAAAAACCAACCAAAACATTAGACTTGTGAAAAAAGAAGAAAAACAGTAGAAGAACCTAATTAAATAAATAAATGAAAACTTTTTGTACTATTTCACAAAGCTTTATTGAGCCGTGCCGACCTAGCTTTCGCCAGCTACGGCATTATCGAAGGCAACTTAAAGACTTAAGGGTCAGCTCTAGTAAAACAGAAAGCAACCTGCGACTCCAGCGTAGCGGCGGTAGGTTAAGCGGACATTGCTCATCCTAAATCCGTTTAAAACCCGCAATTGTTCAAATAGCGTTTTTTTAAAAATACCAAACTCTTGGGGACAAAATTCTTCATCCGAATGGCTTGGTAATTTTTCGCTACAATTAATAGTTACAACGTAAAAAAATATTTAAAGTCTCCCTATAGCGGCAGTAGGTTACACGGACATTGCTCAGCCTAAATCCATTTAAAACCCGCAATTGTTCAAATAGCGTTTTAAAAAAAATACCAAACTCTTGGGGACGAAATTCTTCATGCAAATGGCTTGGTACTTTTTCGCTATAATTAATAGTGACAACATAAAAAAATATTAAAAATAATTTTTTTAAATTGTTAATAAATATTAAACTAAATGTTTTTCTTAATTTTGGAAAAGCCATTTGCATGGGTATTGGCCATAGCTTTAAAATGACATATCGTTCAGAATTATCCGATCAAAAATAAAGGAAAAATTTGGATTTTAATTTAACATTGGTCTTATGGAGTGTCAACCAACATGGCCGACAGGTAGAGCCGACCCTTAAGCTTTGTGAAATAGTACAAAAAGTTTTCATTTATTTATTTATAATGGAATTTCACCAAGAACCAACGGTCGTTAGTATTAATAGTTTAGAACCTAATTAAATATTTTTTAGCATATTTTACTATTTATCTTAATCGTTATAGTCGATCAAAATAGATAAATTAATTTATTTATAGATTGCAGAGATCGTAACAGAATAAAATCTAAAATGCGGTAACCAGCAGGGCAGAAACACAATAAAGCAAGGTAGGGTTCAATGATTCTTCATAGAACTTTATAGATAGTACATGCAAAATACTGCAGTGTTTCAAGTTTTATCAAAATTATATTTTTGGAACATAGTGTTTGTTTTTAAATACCAAAAGAAAAATATTGTTTTAAATGACAAATAAACGATATTGGTTTTCAAATATTGAAAGATAGATATGTGTTTTTCAATACAAAAATAATTGCATTTGTTTTTCAGTATCATTGAAACAAACGTAGTATCTTAATATCAAAAAAATTATATTTCATTTTCAATATTAAAATAAAAATGTTTGTTTTCAGTTTCAAAAGAGATATGTTGATTTTCATATTAAGAGAATGATATTTGTTTCCAATAACAAGAGCAAGGCATTTATTTTCAATAAAAAAATCATTCATTTGTTTTCAGCTTTGAAACAACGATATTAGTTTCTCAATAAAGAAATAACAATATTATTAAGAGTTTTGTTTGTTTCTCAAAATAAAAAGAACGATTTTAGTTTTTCAATATCAAAATAGATTTATTTTCTCAATACCAAAACATTTTTTAAAAAAATATTAAAACATCAATATTGCTTTCTCATTAGCGAATTTTGTGTTTTGTTATGTTGATATTTAAAAAAAAACTGTTCGATCCCATATAACAAGTATCACAAATATCGTTATTTCTATATTTAAAACAAATATCTGTCTTTCAATATTTAAAAACAAATAGCGTTCATTTGATATTCAAAATCAAACATCGTTCTTTTGATCTCGAGAAACCAATATTGAACCTTTGGTATTGAAAGGTTTAAGTTACTATTGATTCAAGCAAACCGTAGAAAATATGTAAATAGCCTTGAGAGCTGAAAGTTTTGGATGAAGAGGAAAGAGAATTCGTAAGGCTAAGTTAAAATTATATATAAGTTACGTTATTATACTCGAACGATTGGTTTTTAAAAAAACTCAAACATTTATTTTATTACAATATTTAATGAAACAAACTTATAATATAATATTTAATATAAAAGTATAACTCTTATTCACAGAGTACTTTACTAGTCGGGCGTTCTAACAACACTAATGACAAAAGCTCATCCGAGCTAAGAGAACAATAAGAATGCTGAATTGCTAACTACAATCTTATTCTAGGAATACATGCTAAACTATGCATCTGTAACATTGTGTTAAGCTAAAATAAACTATATAACTCCTCCATCCCTAAATAAAACTTCCGGGGGTTGTTGAGTACTGGTTCCAGGTTGGTTTTTATTCCAGAATCTTCTATAGGCCAAATACAGGGCTCCAATGAGTAGAATTACATAAGTCGCTACTGTCCATATGCTGATCTCTGTTGAAATTACTGCTTGTTGTCGAATTGGTAATACTGTATCCAAATTAATTTTGTCTAATTCTAATTTATTTAAATTAATTGAGAATTCTGGCTGCTGATTCGCTAGAAGACGTAGTCCAGAGGCATCAAGGAACTTTGGATGTCCACCTATGGTTTTTGATGAATGATACAGTTGTTTATTTCGATAGACAATTGTGTCATTGTTTGGATTGATAAGATAAATACCTTGAAGTGTTTTTGTTATCGTTTCCTTTTGACTTATTATATTAAAAGTCTCCTTTTGCGGAAATATTGCCAGATACTGATTCATCTCAGGTGTCCATTTAATTAAGTTTTCCGTTATTTCCAACGCAGTATATTTACAGTTGTTTGTTGTTCCTGATTGAATAATGGATGTTTCACAGTCGAGTTCATGATGGGATATTTGATCGAACGAGCATAGAAATTTTGAATGGATTTTGTGATTACAATTACTATTTAAACCTAAAAATCTTAATTTACCTAATTTATGTTTTGATATTAACAGATATTTTGTTCTAGGAATAATAGTTACATAACCTGATTCATATTTTGTCGGTACAGAATATAATTTGTAAATATTAAAATCAGATTCTTCTACAATAGGTAATTCGAGGAAATACACAATCTCTTTCATACTAATTGTACAACTTACTTCTAACAGTTTTTCAAATGCCCAAATATTTTCTATTTTCGGCTCTAATGGCAATTGATTATTATAATGTTTGCTAATTTTTTCAACTTCATTAAATAATTCCTTAGTGGAAATTATACTTGGGTGGAGTACTCCTAACTTACAAAATGTTAATGAATTCTCTATGTCTTGAACTAAACTTAACAGAATATTATATAAGATATTTAGTTGATTCAATAAATCTCTAAATTTCTCTAACTCTACGAAATCATCCAGTTTTTTATTTACAAATGACAACTTAATTTTTAATTCACTAAAATTTTCTTCAACTATTTTTATGGTTTTATTAAACTCTACAATTATATCCATATTAACTGAATATTGAGATGTAATTTGATTTTCAATATTAAACTGATTGTGTTTAATGTGCTCTATCAATTTGTCATACCTTTGACCATCGTAAGCATCTAGATTTCCAGTAATGAGTTTCACTACTGACCCTAATCCATCAACAATACCTCTTTTATTTCTTACGCTATGTTTATTTTCTAGAGAGATTATTTCTAATTTTTCATCAATCACTTTTCTTGTGTGATTAATAAACTTAAAATAATTAACAACGTCTCTAACCTTATTACTATTATCTGTTACAAATTCAACATTCTCATTTAAATGTGCAAAACAATTAACACAGTTTTGATTAAAACAATTTAACACATCTTTATAACAGGACTCTAAATTATTCAATTGAGTAAATATTCCTTCTAAACTAAAGTAATGAACAAATGTATGGTATGAGGACTTCAGTTTTGCCACACCTAGGTCAACTGGAATTACTCCCGCATTTTGCGTGATATCATTTATTTCGGTTGTTCCGGAGGCGGCTCCTTTGAGGAACAGGAGGGACCTGGAACAGGATTTACAGAAGGGTTAGATTGTGGAATTGCATTTATTTTCCTTGGTCTTTTAATTTTTGTTAAATGAATCTTTTGCTTGGTATTGTGGTGTCTCGCTTGAATTTTTGCTGTTTTTCTTTCCGGATTTACTGAAGCTATTTGTTCCTTATTATATTTGTTTTTAGTTTTACTTTGTTTCTGTATGGTTTTAACATAAACATCAGGTGGAATTTCGGGTAGAGTTTCCCTGTTGACATTTCTTTTGGTTTGAATATTTTCCTTTGTTACTTGGTTAGTTTCCCTGATTAGTTCGTATAATTTTTGTGTTCTTTCCTTGTGGGTCGTGATATAATCATTTGTGAATTGTCTTTCTATGTCGATATCCAAAAGTGAATTTGAATTTATGTGTCCGTACAATACTTCGAATGGTGTTAGTTTTGTAACTGAATGTATACTGTTGTTGTAAGCAATAATGGCGTATTTTACCTTATTTACAATTGTGATATTCTTAAATTCGGGTTGATTGTTTAATAGTCGAATGTGCTCTATTAATGTAGAATGTAATCTTTCTCCCATTCCATTAGATGCTGGGTGTTGTGTACTGATAAAATGAATTTTTATTTTATGTAAGTCCATTAATTCTTTTACTAACCTGTTATTAAACTCTGTGCCATTGTCCGAGACTATCACTTCTGGAATACCATGATGAGAAAAGTAATTCAACAGTTTATCAACTATTTCGGCTGCTTGTGCACCTGCAATACGATATACTTGCGCATATCTAGAAAAGCTATCAACAATGCTTAGAAATTTTTGTTTATCAAGAGAAATACTATCTACGTGGATGATTTGAAGCGGTCTAGAAGCTGTAGGCGTTAAATTCATCTCTAACCTTAATGGTGTCCTTTCGTATTTTGTTTTCAAACAGATATCGCAATTGTTTACAAAATTTTGAATGTAATTCTTTATGTTGGGCCAATAATATTGTCTTTTTATTTTTTCATACGTTTCCTGAATTCCACGATGATTGGTTTTACCTACATGATAATTACTAATTATTTCCTGGATCTCTTCTTCACTATATATGTCTAATAATTTTGTTGTACACTTAACTAACCATAATTGCGAATATTTGAAATCTCTAGCTAAACAAATTGCAAACCTTTCATAAAAATCACCTTCAAAATATAAACTGTATTTTATATTTGGTTCCAAATATTCTTTTACAAATTTTACGACATCGTTATCAAAATTATTTTCAGCTATTTCTACTATTAATCTTGTTTTGGTGTTCTTGAAAAGTTTTTGTATTTTTACTTTTCGAGGATCATACTTTACTAAAGACAAAATGATCTGGTTTTTACCGAAATTAACAGGTTCGTCTAAAATTGGTATTTCAACTGTTGTGTTCCCTTCGTAATTTGAGTGTACAGTTTGGTCGCTATCTTCAACTGCTTCTGCGTCCAATACGATATTCTCACTTTCGTCTATGTTGGCTATCATCGATTGTCCATCGTCCAGTTCCGGGAAATATTGGCGAATTAAATCTGCTGAGTCTGTTATTGGTTCCAGAGTTTCTTCGTTTGATGTTGTCTGGGTGTTTGTTGGGTTATTATCGATAGCGTTTAGTAGTATTCTTGAAAGCGCGTCAGCGTTCTGATTTAATTTTCCTCTTTTATATACTATTTGATAGTCGTATTCTTCTAATTTAAGTCTCCAACGAAGAAGTTTTGAGTTTGGTTCCTTAACTGAAAAAAGCCATTGTAAAGGTTTGTGATCTGAAAAGATTTTGAACTTTCTTCCGTAAACATAGGGGCGAAAATATTTTGTTGCCCATACTATCGCAAGTAATTCCTTTTCTATGGCGGAATAGTTAACCTCGCTATCATTTAGTGTTCGACTCGCATAAGCAATAGGTAAATCGGCACCATTTTTATTTTGGCTAAGTACTGCACCGATTGCAAAATTCGAGGCGTCTGTTGTTAAATTAAATTCTTTTTCAAAATCTGGATACTGTAACAATGGTTCGTTTGATAGGATATTTTTACAAGTTTCAAAACAGTTTATGTAATCTGGATTGTTTATATCGATTTTTGCACCTTTTTTTAAACAGTTCGTAAACGGTTTTGTTATAGCAGCAAAGTTTTTTATAAATTTCCGATAATATCCTAATAGACCTAAAAATCCCTTAATTTCTTTAGTTGTTTTAGGAATAGGATAACATTTAATAGCTTTGACCTTGTCTGGATTCGGTTTAACACCTTCTGCTGTTACTATGTGACCTAGATATGCTACTTCTTTTCTTAGAAATTCCGTTTTGTCCAGTTGAATCTTAAAATTTGCATCCCGTAGTCTGTCGAAAACGTCCCTAAGTCTTTGTATGTGTTCTTGAAGACTAGTTGAATAGATTATTATGTCATCTAAATAAACCAGACAAGTTTCATTTTGAACACCTCTTAGAATATTGTTCATAATCCTTTGGAAGGTCGGGGGACTGTTCTTTAATCCGAACGGCATCCTCAAAAATTCATAATGTCCGGTTTCCGTCGAAAATGCCGTCTTTTCTACGCTTGTTGGGTCCATTTCTACTTGATGAAATCCGGAAGCCAGATCTAAGGTCGTAAAGTATTGCGATCGGCCTAATTTGTCCAAAATGTCCGTAATATTCGGTAAAGGAAATCTATCATCTATTGTTTTTGAATTTAGGCCCCTAAAGTCTATCACTAGTCTAAATTTTTGTTTACCGGAAGCATCTTTTTTCTTTGGTACTACCCAAACTGGAGAATTCCATGGAGAACGCGAAGGCTGGATAATTTTTTGTTGTAACATATCTTCTATTTGATTATTAACTTCATTTTTATAAATTTCCGGATATCGATAATTTCTAGTGTAAACAGGAATTTCGTCCGTTGTTCTAATTACATGTTTAATCTGATTAGTGAAGGTCAAATCATTTCCGTCTATGTGAAATATATCTGCATACTCATCTACTAATTTAATTATGGCTCGTTTTTCCTCCGAATTCATGTGGTCTACCCTAATTTTAGACAAGTCTAGTTTTTGGTTTTTGTGATCAATCAGATTAAAATTAATTTTATTTCCTTTATTTTTTAACGTGTTTGTTTCGTAAACTTTATAATTACTTAAGTTTTCTAATTCCAACGGTTTATTAAATGTCAGTCTTTTATCGGTTGATGTGTTGTTGATAACAGGACAATAGGTTTCGCCTCCACGCACTGTAACTATACACTGTGGAATTTCTAACCCATTCACGTGTTTGTAACATAATAATGCATCATCGTTATTTATATTTTTCACTTTGACTTTTATTATTTGACTGCAACGGGCTTGAATAAGATAACTTAAAATTTCCTTAACAGGTTTGTTTTGTGTGTTCCCTTGCGATACATCTGATCCGGTGTTGAAATAATGAATAGGAATTGTTTTACCACAAAATATTAGCTTATTGTTTACAAAGTCTAGATTTATTTTTAAATCTTTAATATTGTCCAGACCCAATAGTAGATCGAAATTTTTATGAAAATCGAATAAGTAGAATTTGGTTGCCCTCTTTCCTAATAGAGTTAATTTACAGCTATAATCTTCTTTTGAAACTCCATGTGCAGTGGCTACTTCAAAAGGTTCTTTTATTATGCTTGTTTTAAAACATTCTAACCCTACAGATTTTCTTATAAAAGATCTGGTGCTACCAGTGTCGATTAATATTTTAAAATTAGTGACCGGGTCGTGTATGTAAGGCAATTCATTGTTATCGTTCTGTAAATTCATAATTGAAAATTTGTTCCTAAGTTCGTTTACCCTAAAAAATGATTCTCTTCAGTTTGAATGTTTGCGTCGTTAATATCTGCACCGTTAATCTCTAGACTGCCGTAGTCTTGGAAATTGTCTTCATTACCCAAAGTTTCGTCACTAGCAATTATGTCTGGGTCAAATTGATACATTGCGTATCCGTCATTTACCTCTTCATTTTCCGTACCTCGCCCTGTCATTTGATACAATTTAGGATTTTGCCTAGATGGACCTTCCGACTGTCTAGTTGATATACTCATAGGAGTCGGCTGATATGGTTGTTTTTGAGGTAACTGCGGTCTCGGATTGCCGTTGTTCATGAATTGTCCGCGTTGAGGTTGACCAAAATTAGCGTAGGAAGGTTTATAAAAAGGATTTGGCTGTTGGACCTGTTGGTACATCGGTTTAGGGTTCTGGTAAAATTGGGCATTTAACGGTTTACGGACAAAATTATTTTGATTTTTTGGAACAACGTATTGTTTGTTAGGTTGTGCAAACATTTTGTTATTTTTAAATTGAAAGTCGTTAGTTAGCATACTAAGAGCTTCCCCAAGGGTTGTGGGGTTTTTCGTTCTCATGAGAGAACCAAGTGGTTCATGAAGCCCTCTTAACAAAACTCGTAAAGCTAATTTTTGTACATATTCACATAATATACCTTGTGCAGCTGGTTCTTTGTTAACAAAATATGCTATCTGTAGATTTAATAATTTTTGGATTCTTTCGTAAAATTTAAATGGTGTTTCACTAGCTTCTTGTTTTAATTCTGTCATTTCGAGATTTAATGTATAGCAATCTCTTTTGTCCAAGTAACTAGACAAAAGTGTTTTTCTAACATCTATCCAAGCATAACTACTTGAGCTTACAACTAAATCTAAGGCTGGACTTTTTATTTTTGATAAAATAGTAGAAAACAAATATTCATTTTGAAAATCTTCTGAATTAGCAGAGACATAAAATTTAGTAACAATTTTATCACAAATGGATATGAATCTATTAAGCATAGTGGGTTCACCCGAAAAGTCTGGGATCATGTCCAAATATTCTTTCTTTAAAACTGGAGTAGCCATTGTATTGTTTACTGCTAAATAATAATAGACTAAAATCAATGTATAACCTTAATGACTAAAATAATAACTGTTTACTTATTTTATCTTAACTATTTTACTTACAAAATCCAAAATTCTATGCTCATTTTACGCGTATCACTAACACTTGAAATAAGCACTAATTTCACTTTTAACTTCACTCAACAATATAAAACTCAATAATATACCTTTATTAAGTTTTAATTTAAACTGAATAATATGCGTTTATTCAATATGGTTCACTTCACTAACGGTTGAAACCGATATAA